>VDFB02284539.1:0-120879 GCA_007258455.2 Sequoia sempervirens
AACAACTAAAAATGACTAAATTCTGCTCATTTTTTCCAACTCAGCTATAAATGAGTAAATAAATTACTAGTTTGGTCGTTGATTAAAAATTATTTAGTCACACAAATAAAAATGACTAAATAGTTAGTCATTTATTTAGTCACAATCTATTTGAATAAATCATTTAAGGAATCAAGAATATAGCCCACCACCAAAATACTCTAAAACTTTAATAAACATACCCTAATTTTTTTGTCAAAATCTTATTTTCAGGTGTAGCCCACCAAAATGGAGTTTTCATTTTAATAAACATACTCTAAAACCTTCGTCAAAACATTATTTTCAAGCATAGACTGCCAAAATGGAGAAGTGTTTCCGTAAAGAATGACAGAGAATGGTGAGGAGATGTGTGAAAGGAGGCATAGGATTCATTGTTGCTTATCTCATTCCTACTCTGCTCAACAAATCTTACATTGTTCCCACTACTATTTGTAATCTAGGTATTAATTGACATATATTTGCATAATCTCAAATTCCTTCAGAGGCTTTTGAAGTATCAATGTATCCTATATAGGGTTTACAATGATTTCTTTTAATTAAAAAAATAAATAAATGATGTATTTCCCTATAATTAGATAATGTGGAGATCTCCTAAATCTGCCCCAGCACACTATCCTCTTTGGCATTGTATTCATTACTCCAGCCACTAGGGTTTTTCATGTGACATCTTTAATATCTTCATAACCGTGGATTTTAAATAGATCTCAGTCTTTGCTTTAATCCTTTTCATGGTAACCCTTGAGTTCCATAATCCACCTTCAATCTCTTCTAAAAACGGTGTCTTAAGCTAGACTGCATAGTATGCATATAAAGCAAGTCCTTCATACCTGCCATGTTAGTGTAATTAATATTTAATTACACTTGCATAACTTTACTTAAGTAATATTTAATTTCCTAGGTTAATTATTGTCATCATTATATTGTTGAGTTATCTTGTTGCTCAAGATAAGATTAAGGTTATGCATCTTTCCTTTTATAAAGAAAATTATATCTTGTAATTATCAATTCCTGAATAATATTATGTTGCACATCCTTTTGCAATATCTCTATTTTTTCTATTTTTCTCTTCTGTGGAAGGTTATTTTCTGGTTTACATTTCAGATCTTCGTTTCTAACATGGTATCAGAGCCATGATTTGCAACCCATTCTCAATTTTTTGAGAAAATCATTGCAGGGTTTGTTTGGGATTCCTTGAGGGTATCATGCCTTTAGTTCATCTATGAGGTGTTTTGGATCAGATCGGGCTTAGCCATTGGATTCAGAGCGCTAGAAAAAGTCAAGATTGGCTTTTGTTTTTGCAGATTTTGGCCATCATTTTCCAGATCCATGAGGGTTTCAAGCTGGGAGATTTTTTGCAAGTTCTAGAGGTAGCCAATTTTTCAGAGCAGTTTGGGCAGAAATGGAGGTCACCATCACATTTGTAATGGACAAAAACCCTAAGATCGCCTTTTGTTTCATCGATTTTGGAGAAAGTTGTTTTTGAGGCAAAATAAATTTCCCTGGGGGGCCATACGGCCTCCCTAGCATGCAGACCGAGGCACGTTTTTAAAAAAAATTAAAAAAAACACATTTTTTTGAAAACAGTGCCACCGCGCCCAGTGCAAATCGATTTCTTCACCTGGCAGCCACCGGACCGTTGTCGCCGCCCAACTCCACCACCGCCGCTCAGCGCGCCACCAGCGGCCCCCTCCAACCATCGCCGCCACCTTCATTCAGCCCCTGTGGGCCTTTCTGTGCTAGCCAACAGTCATATGTGTGACCAATCACCCTCTATTCAGCCCCTGCCAACTACAACACATTCTGATGGAATACTCCGAAAGAAAGAATATACCGGCACAGGATGGAGCATATTCTGGTGACCGTAAAATTTTCTGGCAAGGGGGGCAATTTTTTGCCCCCGACGGCCAAATGGCCGTCAAATTTTTTCACGTGAAGTGCTGATGTCAGCATGACGTCACCGGCTGTACGACACTCCAAGCCCCCTCCTAGCCCTAATTTTCCCTAAAAGAGCACTTTTTTTCTTTTTGGCATAACTTGGGCATATGGTATCGAAATAGGGCAAACGAGATATCACCGGAAAGCTGGTTCCAAGCACTTTCCAGTGGTATAGTTTATTTTTTAGTAATTTTTTTTTTTTCATTTTTTTTCTGTTTGAAGTAAGATGTTCATTTATGGCTTCCGAGCTCATAACTTTTTGCCACGATCTCCAATTTTTGTCTTCTTTGCGGCGTTGGAAAGGTATTGAGGAGCTCTACATTGTTGTGCATGCACTTTTTTATGTATCTATCCCAAGTTTATCATTATTCCATATTTGTTCCGATGGGTGTTTTGGAGATTACTTAGATGTTTTGGCAGTTGGAAAGGTGAAACTTGAATATTTGCACCTCATTTCAGTACCACATCATCTTGTTTTTTGTTTATGCATGTTTAGAATTCTCTCATTTTACAATCATTGGGTTATTGTAATAAATGAACTGAGATAAAGTTCCATCAGAGGGTTTCTTGCATAATAAATCTGATTAGAGTGTATTTTTCACTTTGATCTCCATCTTATTTTGATGGAAACTCGCATGGGTTATCTGGTTTCTTAGTTTCTTTTGGCCAAATTTCTTGCTCTAGTTTGACACATATCAGATCCATCGATTCACACTTCAGTTGAGAGATTATGTTTCTTGATCTGCATTGGTTCAGATCCTTCTCAATTTGAGGGCCATGTTTCTATGGTTAATGTTCCAGAGTCTTTATGGTACTCCTTCCTATGGAAGAGTTTTAGTCATAATTTGGCATCAACATCGAGATACACGGTTTCTAGATTTTGTCATCATCCCATCTACTGTTGCTTCACAGATTCCAGGGTTGTTCTAGTTTGTGAGTTTTCCAGTGTTTCGTGGCATCGGGCCTGCTGTCACATTATTATGATTCTATTTTTTGTTTCAGTTGTAGACAGAAGTATCTTTCATGGCTTATCAGATTGTGGTTCCAATGTTACTCCATAGTGTTCTTCCAGTGCTTCTCTACATCAGTCATCTCATTGTAGGGGGTTTTGTCCCACTGGGTTTTCCTCCTCTACCTCATTATTTCATTTGTACTTGGGTACCTGATCAGGCCTTGTTGTCGGGACCCATTCATGCTTTCTCGCATTCATCTTAGTTTTTAGGTGCATGCTTTTTTAGTCTCCCTAAGTTTCACTTATGGGGGGTGTTACTGTAATTAATATTTAATTACACTTGCATAACTTTACTTAGGTAATATTTAATTTCCTAGGTTAATTATTGTCATCATTATCTTGGTGAGCTATCTTGTTGCTCAAGATAAGATTAGGGTTATGCATCTTTGCTTTTATAAAGTAAATCATATTTTGTAATTATCAGTTCCTAAATAATATTATGTTGCACATCCTTTTGCAATATCTCTGCTTTTTCTGTTTTCCTCTTCTCTGGAAGGTTATTTTCTGGTTTGCATTTCAGATCTTGGTTTCTAACATGCCATTGTTCCAAACCACTACTCACTGCCTTGCTTAAAATGTTTCCTCTATAAGCACAATAGCATGTTTTAAAATCATGGTTGCCAGTGATTGACCATTAAGGTCACCACTTTCATCAAGATATAATGATATTTTTGTCTTCAAACTCAAGGCATTATTCAAGATAACATTGTGAATTGTTTGTTGTGTATGATTTGATTTTCTTGCACATTTACTGCTTTTCTAACTTTCTTTAAGACTAGGTATTGCACCCTTAGCTACAATCTCAAACAACTCACTCACTATCACTTGAAGATTCCTTTCATGAGCATCCTTCTATAAAATCAAACTATGCCCTATAGACTGCCTACTTACTACAGGGGACTCATTGTTTCATGGTATTGTAGATATTAAGATCCTTCAACCTTATTGACACTACTTCACAGTCCACAAGGTATTATTCACTATTCTCCCATCTTTGATGAGTCTCAAAACATTTCTCAAACATGCAATCCACTACCTCCATTATACATTAATGGCTAAGAAGAAACATTGAACCTATGATTACCACTGTTACTTCATTTGGACAGTCATTCCTTGATTGCATTTTCCTTGAAGCATTTGAAAAACCCTTAAGGTCAACAAGGGGGTAAGGAAACTTACTGTTAAAATCTCCACTTTACTATGCAAGGTTTGAGCTTTATTATCTTGTCACTGCTCAGCCTCTTTTTGATTGTCACATCTCAAGTGACTGTCATTCTTCTTACCATAGATTGCATTTACAAATGTCACTAAGCTACATAGTGTGCTTGTTATTGGCTACAATCTTTAGATTGCAAGATTTTTTTATTAGCTACAATGTCTCAATCTTTCTGGTATTGCAACCTCACTAATCCGCTAGAGTTATTGTTTATCTTTCTATGGATGCCTAGGGTTTTTACCCTAATCATGCTCTTACCAATGCTTCTATTGGTATTAAAAAAAAACCTTAAATCTTGGGTCAGAAAATTAGTTGTCATGACAAAGTTGTGGTATGATTTTGGATTGTATCCTAGAGTGTGTGGGAAGCTTGTGTTTGATCATTAAGGTATGTAAACCTGATCAAGGAAATGTATCCTATATAGCATGGGTCTTGCTTTAATACTTTCCATAATGGTTATTAGCAGATCACATTATTATAGTTTGCGGTAACCCAAGATTGCATTCAAGTATGTAACAAACTTGGTTTGTAGTTTAAGCTATTCACTTTTAAGTAACATTCATAAGGTTTAGAAAATCTTGATCACTCTCTAGAATAGCCCATTAAACATGGGTTGTGCTTGAATGCACTACATAATTGATATAACACAACCACTCTACATATCAACCAGAGTTATAGGCTCTTTATTGCAGCAAGAGGTAATCACTCTTTGATCATGCTATAATTACATCCTAACCTGTTAAACTTGAGACAACCTGAATGCACCCAATGATGATTGACACCTACATTATACAACCTGAATTAACTACATTATATGAGTGCCTCCATTTCTATCACAACATAGCCACATTAAACTTGGGTCACACATAAATGCATCTTGTATTTGTTATAGCACAACTGTGCCACATGACCAATAGAGTTATGGATCACATAATTACAGTCACAAGAATCTGTTCCTTGGTTGTGATCTTATGGTGATTCCACACAACAAAATATGGGCATGAAATTCTCAAAACCCTAAACCTCTAAAAATGAAATCTGATGAGATGTTTCTTTAAAATATGATTTTCAAATTTGGAACTACAAATCTGACTTCACAACTGAATTCTGCAAAAAGACAATGATTGCCCTCAACCTTGCAATATCTTCTTGATTTTTTTCTGATTTTTCCCAATAAAATCATCCTTAGTTCTCCACAAACTGTCTCAAGTAGAGCAAAACACTGTCGCAATAAATCAACAAACTCACTTTTCTTTATGTTGGCCACAATTTGATTTTTTTCTTATTTTTCATGTTTGCCGAAATTTGGACAAAACTGATAGTCAAAATTTCAATGAAACCAAGGTTCGTCGAAATTTCGATGAATGTCGGGGATAAACTTTTAAAAAATTAAAAATTACACATCAAATTTTACAAGCACTCAACGATACATCAAATTATACATATTTCGTTGGACATTTTTGTTGGATTTTGTAGTCAAATGAGTTAGTGAGGAATTAAAAGCCTATTCTTGGTTACAGGTGGCTTTCACCACATTTTCTTATGATTCAAAGTTTGAACTAGAGGTGGATTCTTCAATGTCTCGCTCATGTCTAGCATAAAAGATTTGCTGCCACTTGGTCTACAAGTGTTGAGCTGAAACTTTCCCACTTTGCTTGGTGTATTCTTTTCTAAGGCTTTCTTATGGGTTCTTGACTTGTTCACCTGGGGGTCTAGGACACTCATTACCCTTTTTGTGGGAAAGCTAAGACTTTTAAGCATCTTTTCTGGTTTTTCCCCAGAGCTCAGTAGTTTTGGACTTGGATTCATGATTTCTTTCGGCCCTTTAGGCCGGAGCCTTTCTCCTGGCATATGATTCTACTAGGAGATTCACCCAGATTTCCTACTAAGTATACCCATCTTTGGCACACTTTAAGGGTGGAAAGCCTCTTCAATATCTAGAAAGACAAAAATTCCTACATATTTGTTCATTCTCAAATGGATATTAATGTTTCATTATATGCTAAAGCTATTATTTGTTCTAATGTGCTTGTTAACATAGGGATTTGCACCAAAAGACAAGTTGAAAAACTCTTAAATCATGTGCATGTGGGACTACTCTCAGGCTGTGGGTATCTTATGGTGAGAATAAACCTCATTTTCATATTTCTCTTCCTTTAGTTGATCTTTAGATGTATAATTTGTAGTTATTGTTGAGTTAAATCAATTTAGTCTACCCATGGCTTGTGTGGGTTTACAAAAACATATCTTTTAATAAATCAGTTGTTTCATGATATGTAATGATTTGTGTACCAATCTAATTTTTTTTTTCAATTACATAATCTAAAATAATTGATGTATTTGTTAAAAGCATACGTGTTGCGATCAAAATGAATGATATTTTTGCATTCTTGCTCTTAGATCTGCAATTCCCTTTTTGATAATCAACAAAAATACTCATTGTAGAAGAACAATTCATCTTTCATGTTAACATTTTCTAAATGTTTTCTTTCCAAATGAAACTTGTTTATTGGTTTGTCTGAACTATTTGACAGTTTGATCTAAACTATTTGAATGATTTGAACAACTCAATAAACAAGAAAACTCTTTCATTCTAAAAGCAAGGATTCATTGGATGACTTAACATCAAAATTTATACTCCACCAAATAACTACTCATTAAATCTTCATCGGCAGCAGAGAATGTTCAGAATTCTTCAAATGAACAACATGAAGAGGTAAATTTGGGAGTTAATATGATGCATGAATCTAATTCTGTCATGCCTAATCTGAAAAAAAGTGTTGAACAACAATTAGATCAGTAAGTAAATGAGGTTTGGAAGTTGTTCTTTGACAGTTGAGGGAGTAGAAATGGTGTTGGAGGTGGTTGTATGCTTATTTCTCCTACTGGTGAAAAATATTATTTTGCATTCAAGTTCACATTCAGTTGCACCAATAATACAACTAAGTATGAAGCTCTGATTCATGGTCTTTAGTGGGAAAAAAAGAGAGGTATTTGTTGTTTACGAGTTTTTGGTGATACAGAACTGATTGTTAATCAAGTTAGAGACCTCCATACTACTAAAAATGATTTTCTCAAGTCTTATAAGCATAGAGTATGGGATCTTATTGAATATTTTCAAGCTTTTAATTTGTTATCAATTTCCATAACTAAAAATAATCATGCTAATAGCCTAGCAGCCATAGGTGCTCGATATGGTATCCTTAATGATATCAGTAATTCTAAAGAACAATAGTATGTAAAAGTGATTGTTAGGTCATCAATTCCTAACAATAATGAGCATTGGAAAGTTTTTGACAGTGACCAGCAAATCATTAATTTCTTGAGAGAAGAAGTAGAATTTTCCAATGATAATCAAGAGAAACTCAAACAACAGTATAAGGACTAGATCATACAGTTGAAAACCAACAAACTACCCAAAGGCTTGGTTACTTTGGAGTCTATTTTTAATATAGATGATCAAGTCAGAAAAGAAAAAGCCAACTTGCAGATTAAAGAAGATGATTATGAAGGTGTTGCGATCTTCAAAGATAAGCTTTTGGCTTTTGAAGCTTGGTAAGGTATGCACATTAGAAGAAAGGAATGAACTTGTTTTACTTTGTCAAGAGTTTAGTGACATTTTTGCATGGGAATATTCAGATCTAAAAGGTTTTAAACCTTCAATTACCCAACATACTATTGAACTTGAGTCAAATGTCAAGCCTATAAGACAAAAACAAAGGCCACTTAACCCCAAGCTTGAGCCCCTAATGATGAAAGAGTTGAATAAGCTCATTGAGAGCAGCATTATATTTCCAATTAAACATACCTCTTGGGTATCTAATCTTGTTCTTGTGAGGAAGAAGAATGGTGAAATCAGACTTTGTGTTGATTTGAAAGACCTTAATAGAGCTTCCTTGAAAGATCGTCACCCTTTACCTTCCATGGAACAAATTCTTCAAGTTGTTTCAGGTTCTAAGAGATTCTCTTTATTAGATGGCTTCTCAGGATATAATCAGATCCTGGTTAAAGAAGAAGATTAGTTTAAGAAAACATTTACAACTAAATGGGGTACAATGGCTTACAAGACGATGCCATTTGGTTTATCTAATGCTGGAGCTACTTTTCAGAAAGCTATGGACATGGCTTTCAAATGTTTGATATATAAGATTGTATTAGTTTATTTGGAAGGAATAACTATTTTTTCAAAAAATTCAAATGAAAACTTTGATCACTTGAGAAAGATCTTTGAAAGGTGTAGAGAGTTTGGTGTCTCTCTCAACACAAAGAAATCTTTATTTGTTGTACATGAAGGTAAATTACTTGGATATATTGCATCAAAACATGGCATTTCCATAGATCCAAAGAGAGTAAGTGTTATTCTTTCTCTTCCTTTATAGCCGCACACAAGAAAGGTCTGCAAAGTTTCCTGGGTAGAATCAACTTTGTAAGAAGATTCATCCCAGATGTTGTTGAGTTATTAGTGCCTTTGACTTCAATGTTAAAAAGGAATGTTCCTTTCAACTGGACTAACGAAGGAAAAAGGATTTTTCAGCTTATCAAAGAAGTACTTGTAGCTGCTCCTACTCTATTAAACCCAGATTTCTCAAAAGACTTTATACTGTATGCATATGGAAATATTGATAGTATTGTAGCTATGCTAGTTCAAGAGAATGATCATGGGTTAGAACATCCCATAGCTTTTTTTAGTCAAAGTCTCAAAGATTATGAGCTTAATTATTCCTTTGTTGAAAAGCATGTCTTAGCTGTTATTAGAAGTTTAAAGAAATTCATACATATGCTTTCTAATAACATGATTAAATTGCTAATTTCTCATCCTCCAGTTAAGGATTTTTTACTAAATAAAGATTTGAATAGCAAAAGAGTTGGTTGGGTGACAAAAGTGATGGAATATGATCATGAGATTAAGGTTACTAAGATGATAAGAGGTAAAGGTATCTATGAATAGCTTATAGAGAACAGTAACAACAATACAGGAGAAGAGGAAAATGTTGTTTTAGCTCATCAAGATGAGGAACAAATTGTTGCACCCGTTTCTTCTACAGGTTGGGTGAAAGAAATGACACATTTCTTGTTAATTGGTGAGTGTCCTCCTAATTTAAGTAAATAAAAAAGAAGGTACTATAGGCTACAATCAATACCTTATGTACTTTTGAATGGATTGTTGTTTAGAAAATATTTTCATGGTGTTCTGTTAAGATACATAGAAGTTGATCAAGTTGATAAAGTTTTACATGAGTTTCATGAAGGATCAGCTAGTGGTCATTTTTCTGCAAGAGCTACAACTCTTAAGATAATGAAAGGAGGTTATTATTGGCCTAATTTATTCAACGATGCTCATTCATGGGTAAGAAATGCAAGGAATGTGCAATATTTGCAGGAAAAAAGAAGTTGGCAGGCCTTCCATTGCAGCCAATTCAAATTGAACAACCCTTCATGAAGTGGGGTTTAGATTTCATTGGAGTTATAAACCCACCATCAAGTGCAAGCCATAAGTGGGTGCTCACAACCACTGATTACTTTTCACAATGGACTGAAGTTGTAGCACTTAATGAAGCAAATGAGACAGCTATTCTAAACTTCTATGAAGAGTTGATAACCAGGTTTGGAGTTCTTGAATCAATAGTTTCAGACAATGCACTTGCTTTCATAGGAACTAAGATATTTGAGTGGGCTGTTAGGAATGGTGTTTATCTGAATACATCTTCTAACTACTATCCTCAAGGAAATGGACGGGTTGATCCACTAATAAGAACCTTCTGAGGATCATCAAGAGGACTATGGAGGGTAATCAAATAGCTTAGCATATCAAGTTGAAATCAGCCTTGTGGGATGATATAATTACACCAAAGAGATCAACAAGATTGTCACCATAGATGATTGTGTATGGAAAAGAAGCAAGGCTTCCTATTTCACTTGAACTTCTAGCCCTTGATCTAGTCAACCGGCTTAATATATGATTGAAGAAGAGCCTATGACGACAAGATTGGTTCAGTTGATTGAGCTAGAAGAGACTAGAGCTTAAGAAATGAAGAAGATAGAGCAACATCAAGCTCAAGTGAAAATACCATTTGATAAGAGAGCATCTCCAAGAGTATTCCAAGAAGGTGATAGTTCTGAAGTGGGATGAACTTAAAAGCAAACTTGGAAAGCACTCCAAGTTTGATGAATTATGGGATGGGCCTTACATTATAACTAGATAGAAACAACATAATGCCTTCCAATTGTCTAAGTTGGATGGTGAAGTGGAGCCAATCCCAATGAATGGGATTCACCTTAAGCATTTCTTTTGAGGTAGGATCTAAATCTGTACATATTTGAGTAGATTCTAGATGTCAATAAGAGCTTTTGCACATAGACTAGTTGCATCTTTGTTTTCTCTAAGTGTTGTTTTGTACAATTGGTACAATTGGTAGTTTACTTTAAGTTTTGTTGGGGGAGAAATAAAAGCTTTGTTGTTACTAATTGTAGTTCAATGAAATAGACACCTCTCATTCATAACATGGAATAGAGCTTCAATGTCATGAACAACAAATGTATACTCCATGGAACTATAACTAGTAAAAGAAAAGTTACAAACAGTTACAATAGTATGAGTAAATTCTATACAAAGTTTTTTGAGTCAAGGAAAGGACTAAAATAGACTCCATACCCAATGGATAAGCAAGGAAATTGGCCTATTTTTGTTTAGTAGGAAAACACCCCTGAGAGGTCACCAGAAATGTTACTAATTTTTAGCTTCTTGCTCAAAATTAGTGAAGATTTAATGAGTAGTTATTTTCCAGAGTATAAATTTTGATGTTAAGTTATCCAATGAATCCTTGCTTTTAGAATGAAAGAGTTTTCTTGTTTATTGATTTTGTTCAAATAATTCAAACAATTTAGATCAAACTGTCGAACAATTCAGACAAACCAATAAACAAGTTTCATTTGGAAAGAAGACATTCATAAAATGTTATGAAAGATGAATTATCATTCTACAATGAGTGTTTATGTTGATTATCAAAAAGGGAATTGCAAATCTAAGAGCAAGAATGCAGAAATATTGTTCATTTTGATTGCAACACATATGCTTTCAACAAATACATCAGTTATTTCATATTATGTAATTGAAAGCAAATTCAAATTGGTACACAAATCATTACATATCATGAAACAATTGATTTATTAAAAGATATGTTTATGTAATTCCACATAAGTCGTGGGTAGACTAAGTTGATTTAACCCAACAATAACTACAAACTATACATCTAAAGATCAACTAAAGGAAGAGAAACATGAAAAGAAGGTTTATTCTCACCATATGATACCCACAGCCTGAGAGTAATCCCATGTGCACAGGATTTAAGAGTTTTTCAACTTGTCTTTAGGTGTAAATCCTTGTGTTAATAGTGCTCTTACAGATTTAGGTGCAAGCTAATAAAGTTGCACTTGAGGTTGCTCACTTGCAAGTGCTTTTGTACCACTGGGGCAATGTCCCATGTACTGTTGTTCAAGTGTCTATTTTGCCCACCTCCTCATGCACTCGATCGCCTTCTCGGGGCCGACAACGGAGTGGTTCTGCGCATCCCCACTCTCAGCCTCCTCTTCGGCAGGATTCTCACCCTCCTTAGCGGGCCCGCTCTCCTCTGTAGCGGGATAGCCAGGGGTGGCCCTCTACCAGTGCTTTGGGGAGCGGCGGTGGTGGTTCTGGGTGGCCTCTGATGACACTCCTGCTCCTGGCTTTGGTTGGCCAGATTCTGGCAAAGGTTTTCTACATCTGATTGTTGCAATCTCGCCCTGACATGAGGATAAAGATAAAGAGAAAGAAAAAGATACTGATGATGGTTGGGGTCCTCCTCCTGGCATCACTCCAGACTTCACTGATGTAATGGGGAAGGATTTGGATGACAAAGGACCTCCTGGCTCTGTTGGCACTGCTTTGGCCGCTTAATGGCCCTTTTATATGTTTTGTAATCATGGACTTTTGGGCTTGGCCCATGTGATTGGTTGATTTTTTGGCTTTTCTGAGCCTAACCCATGTGACTCTCGGGGTGTGCCTTCTTACCACCCATCTTTTTTTGTGTATATGTAACTTTATCTTTATATTAATATAGATAGTTGCCTATTCATCAAAAAAAAGTAAATTATGAGTTATAAAAATATAATTACTATACATCAATTTTTAACATAAATAAAATGTTTAATTATTTGACTATTACCTAAACCAAATATTTTTCAACATCTCTTTGCCTTCCAATTTCTTCTTTAACATCTTTGATGAGTTCTTTTTTAACATTTTCATTCTCATTGAATGAAATGCAAAGACGCGTGTCGAGGCAACAACTATAAACCAATGGGCGTTAAATCGATAGGTTGAAGTTTGCATTGTCATGAGCTTAGGGTAAGGACCAAAGACCAAATATTCCCGTACATGACACCCCATTGAATGGCTATTTCACCTATCATGGCCATGACGATCGTCACCCCTCTAGATGCGAAAGTCTAGTCGAGTTTGCTTTGCTCTTAGAAACCAATGACCTTCTGAGTTTCTCATCGTATTATTTATGGCCCTTAGCATGCCCCTGTATCTTAAGCCTCTCTGCCACCTCCTAGTAATGAAAGTGTAGCTCCCTCTCATTCTTCATTCAAATTTCAATCTGGTAATCTATCACAAGGCTTCTTTACTGGGGCTTTCATGGAGTGCAATGCATCAATTGGAGCCTTCCATGGGGTGCATCTTATGCTGAAGAGCGCTTCTGTAGGAATGTTTCGTTTAAGAATTGGAGGGACACCAAAGCAGTGTGCACATAAGTCCATGACAACTATTAAGGTGTCTCAATCTCAATATACCACTTCTTCTTCTTCCTATTGTTGTTCTGATTCGTTGTATCAAGTGTTGTCTGTCCCACAGAATGTGAGTGCAAGTGATTTAAAGAGATCATACTATAGAATGGCTCTCAAATACCATCCTAACATTTGTCCTCCTGCAGAGAAAGAGGAGTGTAGCAAATGGTTCCTTAAAGTCCAAGAGGCTTATGAAACTCTATCGGATCCTCTCCTTCGCCAGAATTACGATTGGAGAGTTGTAATAATGCGTGGGAAGCTCAGCTGATGTAGTTGATAAAAAGATCTGGTTATAATTCATCGTCTTGGGGTAGCAGAATGAGAAGATGAAACCAACAAACAACTACGACTGCTTCTTGATGATTTATTTCTTTATTTCCTTTTCTCTACATTGTATTCTTAAGTGTTGGTTGTAAATTGAAATTTTTTAAGTGGAATGAATTTAGCGACTATTATATATCCTCTGTAAATTGCCATCCAATGTTCATTATGGATTATTTACTCAGCCTCGAAATTGATGGTCCCTACCCTGTTTTCAGTGTTTTAGACAACATATTATGGGAAATCTATTAATTCCACTTAAATATTGAGCAGACTATAAATTTTCCTAAGTATATATTTATATATAGATCTGTAAGTGGATAGAATGCCTTTAAAATACAAATTAAAATTGAATTAAACCCAATTAATTTAAGTAAATAACTTAAAATGATTAGTGAATAAAGTATGTAGAAGTTGATTTTTTTTTTAAATTAATGAGACAAATTATTATTATTATTATTATTATTAAAATTGGGGAACCATCTAGTTATCGTCTATGTTCTAATAACTGTTCATTGATACATACTAATTAAAATCCCACTAATTTTTTTCAAAATGTATCAATAGTTGTCCACTTTATACCTAATAGTTAAAAAAAGAGTACTTAATTGTAGGAGTTGTGCAACTTTATTGGTACCAATTGTCCATGATTATTGAGGCATTTGTGCATATGTATTGGATCAATTGTGTAAATTTTGTGGTAGTCAAAGCGAATGGTTTTTGGGGCACTAGAGAACATGTATCAGGCATAAACTTGAAATGACCACTTTTTGACCTTTGTGTATATAACAAATCCTCTTGTGTTCATTGTAACTATGCACAAGCCAAAACAATAGTGATAAGCCTTTAAATCACACATAAAAAAAAAACCCAAAAAAAATTGTCAAAATTCGACATAGCATTTAGGAGCTTAAGATGCATAAAACTAGCAATTGCAGCCGAAGGTGGTGCAAGAAATATGCCGATAGAATTATATAGGTACCTACAAATTTGAAGGTCAGCGACATAACAAACAAGCTTGGAAAATTCTCTTGAATCTTTATTCTTAAAAAGTCAAAACCCAACCATGAAATTTTAAGGAATTCCATCTGGTTTGGACTTAGAAAAACATATATTAAACTTGTAGATCAACCACATAAATGAGGGTTTGAGTAGGCCTAAGAATAGAGACGTAGAGTTCTTTCCATATCTACATTGTAAGATGGATCATTATCTAGTGATGGTACAAAGACAACCTATTTGAACACTTCAGTGCTTCAACTCCCACGAGTCCAACTGTAACCCAAATGAGAAAATTTTATTTACAGTTACATAAAAAGTCAATGCATTTTTGACATGACAAAGAAGCAACAGAACTGAAACTAACCCATGTTGCATTAGTAAAATCATTAGGATTTGGTATGTTATATAGCATGAGAAGTGCTTATCTTTAAATTCTATTGTACTCGATTGGTGTAGCTACAAAGTAAGGCATCGTTTGCAACAAATCTATGGCCAATGTCAGGCACGGGTGGGTGGATGTAGAATTGAGATCAGAAAATAAATCTCACTTTAATGACTAAAAAACTGGGTGGATGTAGAATTGAGATCAGAAAATAAATCTCACTTGAATGACTAAAAAACTTCAAATCCAAAATGTATAAGCATAAATATAATTGTCACAAGTAAAGCCAAATTTGTTAACCTTTTCCAAATAAATCTCACTTTAATGACTAAAAAACTTCAAATCCATGACATGTATGCAAAATGTATAAGCATAAATATAATTGTCACAAGTAAAGCCAAATTTGTTAACCTTTGCTAGCTACTTCCCTGCTTGTGCCAAATTGGTAACTTTAGAACAAGGACTAGAATAGGGTAAGTTTTTGCTAGTATGTGTAATCTTCATATCATCAAGATTGCTCAGCTTAAAAGTTTGATTCTTGGATTTCATTTACTAGTGTCCAACAATCTCCTCAGCTTAGTTTGTTGTTGATTGATGGACGAGACTTTTTCACTGAATCCCTTAACATTGGGGATATAAACCAGCCCTAGTCTTGGGATGCATGGAACACTTTTAAGGCCCACATTTTGGTAGAGAGCTGGCCCACTAAATATTTTCCATGCATGATGCATTTCTTAGCAGTTGAGTATTAATTTTACAACAAAAAAACCACCTGCCTCAATTTTTATTTAGTACTAATCCATATCCATGATAGGATAGAATTGTATTGTAAGTAATAATCTATCAAAGTACTTTGTAATTGATCCTCTATTAATTTTGTTTCTTCTATCACAGGGAAAACAAAAGGCCCATGCCTTTGGCACTTTAATAGATTTCACTTCCACTGTCTTGTTCCTATAATCATCTTTCCAAAAATATTTTTCATAGGATCTTGTTGACCCTAAAACAGAGCTTACAAGAAAATTTGAGGTTCTGTTGTTCGTCTCCTTATTACTTTTCTTTTCTTTTAATTCCATTTTTTAAGGATACTACTTAAAGCCATTGCATATGAAAAGAGTCTATCTCACAATTTTTTATATTTGGAAAGAGAGCTATGCTTCTCTAGATGTTGGAACATGTTGAGCGTGATGATGTTTTAGCACACAAAGCCATTAAAAAGTGGAGTACAAAAGCCATAGTTCTGGTAGAAATTTGTTGTCTCGATCTCCAAGTGAACTACTACTCCAAATCTAAATATGTTTTCAACCATGTTCTAAGTTTTTGTGAATGTACAATTATATTTCCATGAATTTTAGGTTGTTTTCCCACCTTGACATAACTCTCTTTGGTGGCATTAGGATGTGTGACCCGAATGCTTTCAAATCTAAAATTCAGCTTCATTTCTATTTCTTGTTTTGAGATTTTTTAACAATGATTAGATGGTGTGGCATCCTAGATGTGCTTGTTAATTTGTTCTTAACAATGATCCAATGACTTGCTAGCATGATCTAATCAATTCTTTCCACAATACTTTCTCCTTTTTCTTCTATTGGACCAAGTGATATCTATCTTGGAAGTCGAGATCAAGCAACCTAACCCCCTGAATAACCTCCATGAGTGTTTCCATTATGCTTGTGTTGAATCTACTACCTCACTTTTTTTCATATATGCACTGTAAGATGGATCATTATCTATTGATGGTACAAAGATGACTTATTTGAACACTTCAGTGCTTCAACTCCCACGAGTCCAACTTCAACCCAAATGAGAAAAAATTATTTACATTTACATAAAAATTCAATACATTTTTGACATGACAAAGAAGCAACAAAACTAAAACTAACCCATTAGAAGGACACTGCATTACATATTAGAATTTCTAGGGATTATATAGTATATACACAAAGACTGGTCGTCACTAGTCATATGGCCATGTACTACAAAACTATCAAAATAAGTTAGATATGAAAAATGCACATAGGTTACTCCATAATAACTATAGAGAAAATAGTGTATGTTCAAACATAGTCATTTAGCAAGTGTTTAATTAATAACGAACCAGTACAGATTATTCGTTATATTGCTAATTCTTGTGCTTTAAGACAAACTGGTAGTGAAATTTTTAATTACTTAAATGAAATAGCATGATAGAAAAAATAAGCATTTTACTTCTTTTGAAGTGGCTACTTGTGCACCAATTTCCATTCTCTCATATATTTCATATCTAAATGCTATTGAAATTTGAGGAGCATACAAAACTTTTCCTTTCCCTGTCACTTATATCAATGCTTTCTTTACTGAGTATCAAGCCTTAGGATTTATGAAAGGCTTGTAAATCATTAATAATCGTGCTAGATGTTAAGCTAGTTGTTGTCTTTTGCCTCTAATAATGAGAGTGGTTGGGTTGTTCTATAAGGTATTACATCACAAATCATGCCAACATAATTGTCAAGATAACACATAAGTTGGAGCAATTGGCTTGGATGATGAAGGTAGCAGGGTATTTTCTAGAATCAAGAAATTTAATTAATGTTGCGCAAGAGGGAAAATCATAGTGAAATTGGAAAATTGCAAAAGGGTTTGTTAAAGATGCCCCATAGAGCCACTATTAGAATTGTTAGAAACCTTCGAGTACACAAATTTCTACATTGCAACAAAACTTCTCTCTAACATTGCTACAAGAGAGAGCATTATGAGATATGTGAATTATTTCCATCACAGTTTTCATGTGGAGATTATTGGTGATGCTAAATGAAGCAATTTGGCACAATAGACTTGCACTAATAATAATCACCTAAGATCTTCAGTAATATTGAAGGGCATCCCTCAAAGCATGATGGAAGGGAATTTTTTGCCAGATGTTGTATTTGCAAGTGCCCTGTAGACATTCATGCAAAATGTCAAAGCATAGACAAGTCACGTGAATTGTTTCCCATCTGCCTAAAAGAAATGTGGCCTCATGAAAAATCATGACTACAGGGATATAGACAAGTCACGTGAACTGTTTCCCATCTGCCTAAAAGAAATGTGGCCTCATGAAAAATAATGACTAGAGGGATACATGTTCGAAGTGGGTTTGTTGAAAATCCCTTAGAAGCTTTCATGCAATTGCAATCAACAGACATAAATCTAAATTCCACAACCTTTGCCAATTCCTTTTCTTCCTGTATCAAAACGGAAGCATTTGAATAGGGTACAGACATCCATTTAGGCATAATGGAAGGCAAATTTCTGTCAGATATTATAGCTAGAAATGCTCTAGTACACATTTATGCAAAATGTGGAAGCACAAACAAGGCGCGAGACTATTTGAAAAAATGTCTAAAAGGGATGTCATCTCATGGAATGCAATGATTGAAGGAATCTACAAAATGAATTTGTTAAAAATTGTTTTAGAAACTTACAAGAAAATGTAATGGCAAGTGTAGAACTAAATTCCATAGCCACACCACTCCTCAGTGCCCTTGCCTCCTTTGCCCCATCCTTCTTCCTTCCCTTGTAAACCCTAAAAGCAACCCTTGTGACCCCTTCTCAAAGAGTATCCCATGATCCTATACTATGATCGATAGATGCCTATACCATTCTCTGGCATCATTAATTAAATATTGCATAAATAACTTCATAACCACATCTTTGTGCTCTACCTCAAATTCATCCATATGATTTAGAAAAGCTTTCAGATGATCTTCACCAGACAAAGTAGTGTTTCTAGAAAACTTTGCCATATGCTTTCTTATGTCATCAAGAATCTAATTAGGATAACCAAATATACCAGTGAAGTCAAGCTACCTATATCTTTCTAATTGCATAGGCCTTCTACCCAATATATTTTGATTAGAATTAGCAAGAGGGTTCACATTTTGATTCCTTGGTGGCTTTGGATTCCCTTGATTAGCTGGTTGATTTTGGTTTTGCAATTTTTTTATTTATATTATGCTGTAAATTTGCATGCACATTCTGATTAACACCTTGAGCACCAATCTGATTTATCCCTCCTTGTGGATTTCTTGGTACATTTAGATCATTTCTCACTGTATTTTGATTGTTATTAGTGGGTACATTCATGTTAATTGATGAAGGAATACATCCATGGCAACAAGTGTGACATAATATTTTACAGTGGTTATCAACTAATTAGAGTAAAATAGCAGGATGTAAATTCAAGAAGAAGAAGAATAGCCTAAATGAGTAATACATATATAATGGTATTCCAGCGAGCGAGCAAACAATTTAAAATCAAGAGGAAAATTATGTGCTCGAAGGTTTGTTTCCTGCTATCTGAATCCCCCGGGAAGCAATCATACACGAGCAAATGCTACTCCTCCAGCCTATCTTGTAGCAACACAAAAATATTCAAATTCAAATAGGCTTTAAGATCGTTCTGTTTAAATCAAGAAAATATTCAGAAAACTAGTTTACTAATGCAAATTGTAAGAAAGAATTATGAGCTTTAAATAACCAGGGGTAAAGAACAACGATTTTCGTATATCTGGATATCAATTGAGAGACGAAGGTAAAAGAAAGGAAAAGAAATTACCGAATGGAAATAAGGATGGACCAGGTTGCGCTCGTTGTTAGATGCAAGCGTTTTGGGATGATACTGGTTCAAAGGAGAAGGGTTTCCTCCGCCTGATAAACCTAAATGGCTATGGCTTTCGCCTGCAATAGCCAAGGGAAGATAATTTGTATCGTAGGTAGGGCCGGTATGTATCCTGGCAATCTTGACCTGCTTGAAATTGGCTCGTAGCATATGATGCTCCCTTGAAATAGGTGGCTCCATGATACCATGATCCCTGAAAATTTGATCTCTTGAAGTTCCGGCCAATCCCATTCCTATTCCTAACGGGACAACCGGGTAGGCATTAGGGAGATTACAATCCTCGCATTAATGTATCTAGAGAGCTTAGAGCGAGCGGATTGGAGCTCAGACTGCAACTGCAAGTTTTGAAGCAGCGTTGTTAACAGGGCGTGTGAACTGCAGACTTCAAGTGCAGTTTTGAAGTGCAAATTTCCGCGGTGAAGTGCAGTGTTCAAGTGCAGTTCTGAAGTGTAAAATTCTGCGAGAATTTTCCAGCAATATTCTGGTTCCCTGTCTCAGATGTGAGTCTTTTCCTCTCCAAAAAATTCCGGTGCCCTGTCTCAGGCGTGAGACTTTTCTGGTGGGCAAGCCCACAATAAAGAGCCTATCGGCTAATTAGGTATAACATCTACTGGTACCCTTCCCCTATTGACAAGAAGAAATAATGTTGACATGTTATAAAAAAACAATTAGTTTATTTTCTTTTCTAAATTGATATGGTCAATTTAATATCTGTTTTAATTTTTGTATTCAAAGGTTTAATAATATTTATTTATTATTTTTTTCAATTTGTTAGTATGAAGAGCATGAATTAAAGTAGCATTAAAAAAATTTCGGCTGAACGAAAAATTGATATTGAAAACATAAACTAATGCTGTCCGAATCGCTGTGATTAAGAACCAAAGACTAAGGATATTCTTTCTACGAAAGTCACAGAGTATAATCTGAAGAGAGTTTCGTGGGAGGTGATATCTTCCTTCCTATTTAATTGAAAACTCTCGGAGTTTGACTCTGATAAATTGCTTTCCTACTAACTTGATACGTGTTATTGTTAAATTGTATTTTGTCCGTATTATTTAATTTCAATTTTAATTCAAAGATTTGGATTTCCACTCATGTCGATTAAGTCTTTCCGGTCGAAAATGACAGGCGACGATTTTATTACCCTGCAAATTAACTTTTGCGTGCACGGTGGTTTGATTGTTGTTCATGTATATCTATTCAATTGACTTTTAAGTCACATATGAGATCATTCTATTACTATTTACTAGGTTGGTCTAGAACGGCATTTTTATAGTGATGATTTAGCCTAATAGCGAGAGGAAAAAGCTCCATTAGAGTAATTTGTTTGTGATTTCATTTATTTATATATATATATATATATATATATATATATATATATATATATATATATATATATATATATATATATATATATATTATTAATATTTTTATTGAAATAAGAAATTGTTCAATGAAAAATTAATTATTAATTTATATTTTAAGTGAAAATTTTATTTATTGATTTTTAAGTAAATTATTTATATTCATGAGAAATATATTTGTGTCAATTATTATTTATAATAATTGGGTCAAATTAATATTTAAAAAGTAGGTAGTGTAACCATTACAGAGAAATTCTATGTCCACAACTCAATGAATTGTGATTATGTATTTAAAAAGTATTTAAATGTGTCAAAATATATTAGAAGAAATATTAAGTCATTAATACACATGGATATGTAGATGTGTAATTACATCTTTCTAAGTGTATGAAGTGAAAGCTAGCATGGTTCTAATAGAGGATCACCTATACAAATTCTAATAGTATTGAAATATAATAAAAATAAAAATAAAAAATAATTCAACCAATTGCAGATACATATTTTATAAAATCTACTATTTTTGAAAAGATGCAAAAGTGAAATAAATTCAAGTTTGATATCTACATGACCATTTCATGGTCCCAAAAGTATCATAAATAAATGCACATATATCCATACTCTCATTTCCACTTACCATCTCTCATTTAACTAATGTACCTCTATCATCATTTTTCTTTATACAAATCGTTACTTTTACAAAATTATAGAAACTACACTTACATTTTTTCTAGTTATTCTTTCAAATTTTTTACAATTGTATTTATAATATACACCTCCCCTCTCTCTCCCTCTATCTCAGTGTGTGTGTGAGAGAGAGAAAGTGTGCATGTGGATGCCTATATGTAGTAATACATACAAAAATTTACAATTATTTATAATATTATATTTACACTAGGTATTATTATAGTTGTTATATTCACAATTTCTATCTTTACTTTGTTTTTAATATTTTCATATGTTTTAATGCCTACAATGATCTATGTACATATGTATAAATTTAAATAAATGTGTATGTGTGTCTACTACAAAATACACTTATTTATAACTTCATAATTTACACTTAATATATTTATAACATTTATAAATTTATAATTTTTATATTTATGCCATATTTTATATTCTTTTATATATATAAATAAATAATATGACACAAATATAAATAACTATACATATTATATATTTATATAATATAAATAACTATATATTTATAATTATTATATGTGTGTCATATATATATATATATATATACACACACAACAAAAAATTTACTAATTTTCAATTGTTAAATTTAGTCTTCATATTTGTTAAATTTTAGATTTGATATACTTATAGTTTCTAAATTTAGAATCAATATATTCGTATTTTGATGTAATAACCCACTAAATCTATTTATTGGATATGATAACTTCCATTAAAAACATGTTTGCAATAGTACAAACATAGTACAATCATGCACTTCATACATGCCAACAAAGATGTTTTATTAGAAAAGAAATAAAAATTATTTTCTATAATTAATGGATTATAATCATTATATTAAATTTAATGTGTAAGTCCATATACTTCAAAACCTAAGAGAGGTGTTATACCAAAGTAGAATTGACTATTTTTTTTAAATAATACATAATCAAAATCAATAGAATATTTTGGAAAGAACTACTATATATAAGAATCAATAAAAGTGAAATGTGTGATGTAAGAGTATTCTATGGAAACTATACAAAATCCAAGAAAATACAAGGATACATCTACAATTAGTGACTTTTTTTTTAATGTTTTAGTAAGATTATCTCACAAATATGCATGCCCCTTTAGGTTCACTAGATCATAGATTTTGAATTTTCACATAAAAGATGTTAATCCTATAAATAATTTACCACTATGAGGTCAAAATTATAAATAGATTAATGGTTAGTAGTCACATGATGTCCTTTGAGAAAATATATCATCTCTCACATGTGTAATATAATTTTTTTATGAGAATTTGTGACCTTTGTGATAATGTTTGAAGGTATTATTTATATCCTATAAAAAGTGCAATCATTTCCTCTCAAGTGAGTAAGAGCTTCACATCGAAAAAGTTAATCAATATCATCAAGCATGTTAGTTTACTCCTTGCATGTGTTTGACATTTCTAACAAAACCTCAAACATACATAAGGCCTCGAACAATATTTTTGGATACTTTTTCATAAGGAAAAATTGGCACCCAAATATTGAAACTAATAATATAATGTCATAAAGCAAAAGTGGACCGCTAGAAATTTTGTAAATACAAATAAATAATTTTAATTTTAAAAGTGTAAAAATGGAATATATTTGGTTTACGTACAAATTTAAAGAGATTTGATACTAATGCATGAGAAAATTTAAATGTTAAAAATAAAAACATCTTATGTAGTACTAGATTATAAGTACAAAGGAGTATAATTATTGCAGCATGGCTATGAGAATTTAGCCCTTAGTAATTTAATTTACTTTTTTTTTCTTCCTCTTAGCTCTTGCAGGATATACGACAAGTGGAATAATCCTATGATTAGGTGATGTAAGTTCTTTACAATTCCTAATGTTTGTATTCATTAATTATTTTATATTTTAATGTCGTCCACATGAAAAATAGGAATCCCACTTGTATTGGAACTCTATGCAACTTTTCTAATATACAATATGACATCATATCTAATAATGCATCTTGTAAGATTTTTACAAGAATATACAACATTGTAGCATGTATAAGATATTTTACTATCCACATTAGAGTATGTAAGAGGAACTTTACCAAGTTGGAGAAAGTTCATGAAGACTTTTGATCAAATTATGATTTTTATGAAGGGTATGTGAAAGATTATGATGGGCCAAAAAGTAGCAATATGTAAGTGATATGATGCCCCATGTGGTAGACAACTTTTTTTTTTTTACCAAAATTAATGAAATGAAACGGGTTTTTAAAGGAGATTTTCATCTTTCCACCAATATAAATTATGCTTTAATTTGAATTTAATAAATAATTATTCTTCATTTTTTATTTGAATTACGACTAAAGTCCTAATTAATAGGCTAATTGAAAACATCTATAACTTTCAAACAGTATCACATTTTTGAATCCAAAACATGTGTCACATTCTATGATTTGTATACTATAGGATTAAAAAGAAAAATTAATTTAGTGAATTTTTACCAAATTAAGGTGGTCATACATACGAGTTTTTATATTTTTTAAAAGTTGTAATAAAAATCATAATTAATTATTTACTTGGAAAAAAATTACAAAAAAAATGCATCACATCCAGACATGAGTCCTCTACTTATATCTAAAATATAAAAAAAATATTATCATTTTATTGTGGTTAGGGTGGTTAGATGACACCTACTTCTTTTTTTCCTAAATTTAAGTACTACTGATTGAAATTTCAAATTTTCACCAAATGGATTTTTTTAAAATAAACCTAGTAGTTTAGAAACTACATTTAGTTTGCTACAGATTCTATTCTTACATATTTTTGAAATAATATAGATAACTTATTCAAATTTTTACGTCAAGTTGCCTAACTTTGATTTTTCTAAATTTTTTGCCACTTAAGGGCCTATTTTTTCCATGATGATCTTGCACATACCCTAAACCAACTTCTAAAGGAAGAATGACTAAAAATTTGAGCACCCAAGTTGTGGTCAATAGTTATGCCATGAATAGCTATGCTTCATGTTGAAAATATCTACCAATCAACACTTAGGCAATGTAATATTAACATGACATTTGGGACTTACATTTTCTCATGTTATTTAATCATGGTTTTGTATACCATATGTTATTTTTAATTTTAGGATTGACCTATATTTTATATGTATGGGTATGTGATTTTGATCTAATTTTATTCCAAGGGCTTATGCTACTAGATTGACTTTAGAAGCTAGTAATTAAATATGTTTTTTCTTTCAATAGAGCACTAAGACTAGATGTATTATAATATATTTATTGTTGATGATACATTTAATGTTCTTTAAAGGATGGTTTTTTCAAAAGTGATTTCCTTAGATATATTATTTTATGTATTTTTCTATAGTGTATTGTGCATACCTAAACTTATTTGCATTTATTAGATCTCATTAGATTCATATAAGGATTGCTTTTAAATTTTATATGGTATCAAATCTAGGTTTTGACTTATTTTAATAGTGTCGTTGCAAGAATAACCCCTTTGACTAACATTTTAGTAGTAACCTTGTGTTTTTGATTTATTATTATCATATGTCTTGTGATGGATATGTCTTTGCATCATGTCTAATTTGTGTTTTATTACTTCATGTTATGTTTGCATTATGTTATGTTAATGTGTTATGTCTTTATTGTGTATTCTTTGTGTCTGTCATACTGCATTTCACATCTTACATGTGTGTTCTTTTGTCCTTATGTTGTCTTTCCATAAGACCTTGAATCCTACGTGCTAGCACATCCCCTAGATTAAATGTCATCCTAACTCTTCAATATTTAGATAATTGAACCTCTCTTGACATATTCTTACTTGTGTGAGCCTAAGTGTAAGTTCGTACTCACTAAAGTGGGGCCTAAATGTAGTGTCAAAAATTATCATGCTTGATAATTTCACATTAGGTTTAGCACCCCCTTATGTGCTTGGACCTAATTATGTATTAATTTCCCATTTTATAAATATTTTTTAAAAATCAAACATGGGTAATCAAATGATCCATTTAATATTTTTCCTCTAACACTTTTGAACCCTAGAAATAAATAGGAATCTAATCTAGGGTACCTTGTGCCCTAGACCAACATTTTTGGCTCCAAATTTGAATATGTCAGTGTTGGTAATTTATTATTTGAATTTTCAATTTCAATTGTTGGATATCATCATTTGATTTTTTGGAAAATTAAAAGAATTACATATAAATACTAGTCATTTTATCATTTGAAATCTTGAGGAGAACTAGGGAAAATTATTGAGAAAATTGAAGATCCTCAAATAAGTCAAGGGTAGAATTATGAAGATTATTGCAGTATTTGATCATTGAAGCATCATGTCATGTGTTATGTAAGTTTTGTATAAATTTTATTTCAGAGCACTAACACTTGTAGGAATTCAAATCAATTCAAGTCAAGAAAGGAAAATTGGATTTAGCTTCATTCAAAGGCTCCACTCTAATGGCTCCTTCCAACTATCAATGCCCTTCGTGGAGATCATGAAGCTCTATTGTGGCTTTCAACTCCCATGATTTTTCATTGAATGCTTCCATGGGACTTCTTTAAAAATGATCTTTTCGTTACCTCCAAAGGTTCTTCTATGCCTCCAACCCTTGCTCCCATAGGATGGCATCACACATCACAAAAATAGATGATATTAGGGACAAAAAATAGCACCAAAAGGTATTGCATAAAATTCAAGATCTACTGAAGGTAAGGAAAGAAAGGGGAAGTTGGATGTGTAATCTTCTAGAGCCAACAAAGGATCTGCTTCCATGGATTCTAATCCCTATGTCTTCAATGACTACATAGATGATTCTTCTAACTTAAGGATAACTGCCAAAATACCTATGCCCCCTACATTTTTTGGTAATGGTTGTAAATCAATGAAATGTGCAAAGAAATCCCCTATTCTAGAATTTGGGTAAGAAGTATTAGAAAAAGAGAAAAAAATTGCTCATGCTTTACTCTATCATTTTAATCATTTTTGGCCTAGTATCTCATATTTACATATTTGGGTAAAGGAAACCTGGCATCCACTCTCAAAAAATTATATTAAAATTTACCCAAGTGCTTAGGGAATTTTTATTGTTTTCTTGTCTCTAACAAAGATAGGGACACAATCCTCTTTGATCATTATTAGACTTGGGGCCAACCCTAGCATCCAACATTTAATCCATTTTTTGAATATTTTAATATTAGGTCGATTTGGGTTTGAATTCTAAATATTCCACTTCAATTTTGGATCAACCCTTACTTTACATTCATTGGTAACACCTTAGGTGTTTTCTTGGTTGTAGATAAAAACACTTCTAATTTTTCACATACCACTTTTGCTTGAATATTAGTGGAAATGGACCTCGCCAAGGATTATTGGATCTAATTTTCCAGTTGACTATTATTCTTAAAATTTAATTTCACATATAATAGTTACTTCAGCTATTATTGTTCATGTTTCATACTAACTCTTTTTGATTGAGAAAACATGTGAATTTGGCCAATGATGAATGGGGTCACATAGCTACTTCCATTTTCTTACCCTTGTGAATTTTTTATCTTTTCCTATAAGGATAATAAGGTCATGTAGTGTGTTGAATTTTTTTTATGTATTGTATGGTTGTGTGAATATGTGAGCTTATTTTATCAATATTTTGATTTATCCTATATTATGATTATTTATTGATGATTTATAGAGTTCTTATGTGGTTTTTAATTATGTTTATTATGTAAAAAGTTTCCTAGGTGATGCACTTATGGATTAGGGATCATTTTATCTTATAAAATCCCTTAAACAAAGTTTAGGACCCATTCTATTTACCCACTTTTGAAAAGTAAAATTAGAGTTTCATGGATAGTTAGGTGGTTAAGGAAAGGTAGTCTCCATTTATCTTTCTAATTATTCTTTCTCCTTGAGTGGAGAAGGGCCTTTTTCCTTTTGGATGGTTCCATGTTTCCTTTTGAGCTCTTTTCTTCTTCTTTAGATTCTTTGGGAAAAGGAGGATGAATGTGAAGAGAAATAAATGAGAGAGAGGGATTGGAAAAGGAGTATTCCATAAGTGGGTAGCAAACTTCTTGGCAATGTCCACTCTTTTCTCTTATCTTTGTTTAATATGCTAATTTATGATTTGAGAATTGATCCTTGTTTGTGAAATCCTTGTGAAATGTAAGATTGAAATCTTTGTGGTATTAATGTGAGTTGTGTTTTGATATTTTTTTTCATCTTATGAGTTCCCACCTTGTATAGAGTTCTTTATTTGTGGACAACTATTTATGTGTTAATGTGAGAAACAAAGTATGTGAGTGTAATTTTTACTACCTGTATAATATATTATGGAATCATGTTGTTGAGGAGCCCATGTGAATAGTGATTGTGTTGCATGTGAAGATTTATGTGACCCTAGCTTGGGAGTGGATTGAATGTCAATCCTTTGGTTGGGTGGAGAGCCTTTTGTCCAAGACTATTATTTTCTTGTTTTTAGGTACATGTGTTTCATATGAGAATAATTTCTCTAATATTAGACATATTGGGTAGGATAAATATTTCATGAGTTGAGGCTCATGAACATTTTATAGAATTTAAAATAGTAATCCCATTCTTGGCAACCTTAGATGTATTCATCCATGGTAATTCTGTCACTAGAAATTTAGCTAACTTGGGTCTTTAGGTTGACAATTGAACCCATTGGAAGGATGGAAAATATCTCCCAACCCTGGTGGCAACCATTATTAATCATGAGATTAATCAAATTTTTTAATAATTCTCTCAATATGGTTAACTGAGTTGGTATTAATATTCTCCATTTGGAAGCTTTTTGTGGCTTTATCCATCATAAGAATTTACAATTTTATCATAGGCATGTAGAGGAAAAAGAAAAATCACCCCTCTAAATTGAGAACTAGATTGTTTACAATTTAATAGTTAAAGTATATTTTGGCTTTTCCCATTTATGCAATGTTTTATGACCAATCAAGTTCTAACTTGACATTTAGGAAAAATGAAGCAACACTAAACATTATATTCTAGTCATTGTTGACCAAGATGAATATTTCAAAATACTAAAAATTCTACCAAGAGTATAATACAACTACTATCACCCATTTAAATCCTTGTTGTTTGTACACACAAGTCATATTGCCATTCTATAGTACTTAGCTTGTTTTGATCAAAATATTTCTAACTTTTGGTGCCCTTGTTTTAGATTGAAACATGTTAATGATTTCTTAACACTACTATCAATGACTAAAATAAAGACAAGCTTGAACCTTCCTATGGTTCACTCAAAGAAAGAAAGATGACATAAACTATTAACAATAATACACACAAAATATAACATAAACTAAAAACAAAATTTCACAAATGCTTTGGTGGTGCAAGATTGCATATGCACTTAGATGCTTCTATATAATAAGAGGGCTTAATATTTGCAAAAAACAATTTTAAGTATGCATGAGTTAGAATAATAAAGATAGGGTGACCTCATTGGAAGCTTCATGCTTCACTAGTATGAAAATTACCTAGATTCAATGAGTGTTGTGTGGACCATTCATACTCATGAGAAAAGGTTTCTTGTGCCACTAGTCATGAAATATGAGTTGATAAAGATTGACTTCAAAACTATGTAGTTGAATTTTGATAAAACATCATATAAATTGATGCATTGTGAAAACATCTAAATGTAAAATTGCTATATTTTCTATTTGCATGGAAAAAGTAGGGGTATAAATTTTGTAAGAAATAAGAAAATTTTTGAACTTGGTTTACCTATGAACAAAAGTCTTCAATGTGTTATAGGTTATAGAAATGGTGAAAGTGAAAACACATAAATTACACTCTATGTAAGTAGAAACGAATGTAACAAGGAGATGGTTAGGAAGTAATGGTAGGTAATCAATAACCACTTTAGGCATGTGTGTTTTGAATCTTCAATACTGTCAAATAGATAGATGCAACACACCAAACAATTTAAGTAGTAGCAAGAATAAATATAACAACCTTCAATAATTGTATAACATTAAATACTGTTTTTATTATAAATAATATTTTTCCATTCAAACTAAAATGTAGAATAAATTAAAGACATTAAATTTCCACATTCTATATTATTATAAGTAAACTAGTGATTGCACTTTAGGTGTGCAATTGGGTACGCCGAATAAGTGGTGAAATAGATAAGAATGGACATAATAAGAGAAGGGAAAAATGAAATAATTTTGATAAAAATGATTGTTTACCTTAATTGATTTTGTGTAGACATATTGGTTGAAACATAACTATTTGTTTGTAACTTATTAACACAAAACATTTGAAAAATGAGACGGAAATAGTGTAGTAAAACAAAAGGGTTTAAAATTATGTGAGAAAAAAAACCAAATTGTGACATGCTCATATTGAAGTCCATTCTTTTTGTAACGCTTTTACAGAAAGGATCAAATTTAAGTCATCATTACATTGAAATTTGAACCATACACATGCTGCCCATTGCTATGTCCATGTATTTTATAGTAAAAAACACATAATGATGAAAGATGTACATAACATTTATAGTTTTAGACATGTGTTCAAAAGTTTGGCATAATACACTTTGTAAATAATACATTTCGTATGTATTCTGTATTAAATACAGTAGTTGTATTTATATGGTTGACTGATTTACATAATGGAAACGAAAAAACATAGTCTGGATAGGTTGGTGGCTAAGCAACTTTAACTTCAAAATTCTTTGGTTTCTTGGGTTGTGGAGGTGGAACCTTGGTCACGATAACACTCAACAGTCCATCTTGGCAGCTAGTAGTAGTAGTGGCTAAGCAGCTTTTTCAAATTTGATACCCAATTAACCTCCATAATTGGAAATATGTGAATTGCATAATTTTTCCTTTTAAAATAATCCCCACATTTGTCGCTTTTCAAAAAAATTTAGAGCATTGCTTTCCCCACAAAACCAGTGATAGTACCAAACAAATGTCAAATTAAAGACATGAAATTTCCATATTCTAAGGGAATGAGTTGGAATTTTTTTGGTAAAAACTTGTGTAGATTTTTTTGTATCATGTTACAGCGAATCATGTTTGTAACCAAACTATAGCGACTCTACCAAACTACAACGACTCTACATAAGAAATCATGCTTGTATCCAAAATAATCCTCCACAAACTAATTTAGTGGTTTGGAACCTTCACCAGTCACTTGTAATTGGTCTCTCACATCTCCATACTGTGAGGCAATTAGACCATACATAGTCCATGAAACATGGCATATTCAGTAGTACCAGAACCACCATTTTGGAATTTTTTGCATCAAATATAAAAAATGAAAAAAATACAGTTCTATTCTGCATACTATTATTCTCTATGAGCTTCTATTGTTTGTCAATGTTGATAATAAATTCTTCAATGACATGAAAGCTCAATTACAATCTATCATAGAAATAGAAAAAATAGAGATTCAGATTTGTTATAAATTAACAATAACCATATATTTTCCTTGTTTTAACATTGTGTTGTATCCACAATACTTGTGTGGGTTCCTAACAGTGCTCATTGTGCTTTACTTGAAGACTAACCAATGTTTTGATGGGTGTCAACTTGGATTTTTAAAATTGGCTATTCGGTTCATAAACTTTGGGAAGCAATTTTGAGCCATGTGAAGACTATTTTGTTGGTCAAACATTTCAAATTCTTTATTACAGTTTCTCCCTTTTTGTTGCGGGAGCGGCCTTTGATTTACTGAAGTTGTAGCCAGCTCAAAATGAAACTAAAAAACTCAGTTGTATGTACTTGCAACATAGTTGGAATTTTACATTTTGAAGAATCTACATTGCTTCTAATTAAAATATCTTTTATTAATTGAAGAAGGCATAAAATGGTAAAATTACAAGGCATAAAATGGTAAAATTATAGGGCTCATAATTTGAGCAATCTCATCTTACACTTACAGATATCCACATTATCATTTATGGAAAGATGTGGACCACAAATGGGTTATTTCAGCAGTCCCATCTTACACTAAAACCACTATACAAAAGACTACTCCCACTATTCATTGAGTACAATTTGTGGATCGGATATGGCACGTCATACCATATAACTGGGAGTTGACTGGACGAATTTGTGGCTCAGATATGAATAGGGAAAAAAATAAGCTTGGGTGGTCTTTCAAAAACTGGAGCTCCATACAGTAACAAAGTAATGTTGTATAAAGAATTGCACAACCAGATTACTATCGACCATTCATTGCTAAATTACAGAATAATGACTCGTAGGCGAGTTCTAGAATTCAAATAGGGCCCAACCTGAGACTCAGATCGTCCCACGGAAATATACCATGTACAATAGTTTCAAACAAAGGAATAAAATTTGCATTCAATAACTAACCAGAAAGATTAACCAAATCAGAATGCACCGGAATAAGCACAGATGTCTTTATACAAGGCTCTAGCACAGATAATGAACATACAAATAGTATCGATTTGGAAGAGCAGGCTGAGGCCTATGCTGTGGAGAAGGGCAGGAAGGACTTCGAGGAGCATGAGAGACAGAAGGTCGCCAACCCAAGCAAAGAAAAGCATTTAAACACAAATGTGAATAGTATGTCATCAAACAACCAAAATAATAACACAAACAAAGCCGAAAAACATGAGCTAAACCAGAAATAACTAAATATAAATATTTTGCTGACTAAATAGAAGAGACTGTACCATATGAAGAGCAGCAAACCATTTCCTTTTTACGAATGCTCTCACTTTCAGAAGAACTATGCGACAAGTAGTAAGCAATTTCTTCTTCTGCAAATATTCTCTTTAACAAGTTGTTGCTATTTTTATTCTTACAGTGACAAGCCTATTTGTAGAAAATAGGAGGTGGTAGAAAACAACCAACACTTATGATACATTAATGGCGCTAAAATATCCCATTCACCAACTTGTACAAGGTGGGTGTGAAAACAGGTAGTAAGGAAAAATCTCTCATTTATGAGGCATGAAATATCCTAAATAGTACACAAGGTGGAAGGCAATCTAGACAAAATCTATCCTAGATAGTGAGTTGTGCCTGTAGCAGATTTGATAGGTGTGTAGAAACATTCCAGCAAGTGCGATTGCTAGTCATTGTCCATATTTACTGTGCATGGTGAGAGAAGCATGTCAAAAAGGCAAGCACATATTTGAATTGGTATACGTCGTTGATTTTTTCCTTAAATGCATTGCTTGTTAGCAGACGATGGTCTACGGTGGAATGGTCATTAAATGCATTGCTTTTGAGCAGAGGATGATCTACGGTGCAGTTTAGATTTTTTCCTTAAATGAATTGCTTGTTAGCAAACGATGGTCTACAGTGGAATGGTCATTAAATGCATTGCTTTTGAACAGAAGATGATCTATAGTGCAGTTCATTCCAATCATTGGCTAGCTCTTGTGGATAGACCTCAACCATGGATTACAAAATCTAGGTTGGTCTCTCTCAAATTGGATACGCCTTCGGCATAAATTATTATAAATTATAAAATACTTAAATATAAAATATAAATATAACCAATGATCATTAAATATATTGAACTTTATAAGGTTAAAATAACTATAAATAATAGAATATTTAAATAAGAAATCCAAAACTTTGAATGAGATCGATTGATTTTTCATTTTAATTGGTTAGTGACAAAATAATAAAAAAAAACAGCAAGAACTAAAGATATTTTGTGGTCTTATTGCACATTCCCACTAATCCGGATTTCAAAACATCTAGAAGGCAATTAAACACCCAGCCGCCCGTGGCCCCACCATCGGTTGCTTTCGTCGACGTCATCCATCATTTCCCTCTAGTGGTAGTAGGTGACTGTCGTCTTTTTCTAGAATCTAAGAATTCCTCCTTCACACGACTCTTCTCCCCGTCTAGTAACCCACAATTCTCCATCTCCTCCTCTATATCTACACATTCCAAATTATTTTAGGATAGCAGCTCTTGTTTCTCAACTAAAATTCATTGCCTTCTTTTATAATACCCAGTCGACAACTTCATTTCCATTCAAAATTGTTACAGCTATTCTTTCACAAGCTTTCCATAGCAGGGTTTTCATGGAGCATAGTGCATCAATTAGATGTTTACAGACCCCGAATCTTATGACCAATTGTTCTTATGTTAGAGTTTCAAGGATAAGATTTGGAGTGAGTCCAAAGCAGTCTGCACTTAAAACAGGTACACCTATTAGAGCATTTCACTCTCAATATGCTCCCCATTCTTCTTCATTGTATGATGTTCTATCTGTCTCTCCTAATGTGAGTGCGAGTGATATAAAGAGTGCATATCGTCGGATGGCTCTTAAATACCATCCAGACGTCTGCCCAGCTGAAGAGAAAGAAAAAAGTACCAGACAATTCCTTAAAGTTCAGGAGGCTTACAATATTCTGTCGGATCCTCTTCTCCGCCAGGACTACGATTGGACACTCCAAAACAGATTGGGATTCAGCAAGAGTGAAGGCAGATTAGAGAGTAGTTATGTTTGGGAAGCTCAATTGAGGGAATTGATTAGAAGGAGATCAGCTAATAATCCGTCATGGGGGAATACAATGAGAAGAAGAAACCAACAGACGGCTTATGTTGCTGCCCGTTGAAGATGATAGCTTTAGATCACGCTAGACCGCGGTGAATAGTTGTTTAGTTATTAATGAAATTCGCTAAACAGGCTCATATAACTGCTATATGGGACAGTGTACATACACTCCATAAGTTCCTTGTAATAAATCTGTATATTTACGCCGAAGGCGTCCCCACGCTCAGTTTTTGTGAGCCTTTTTCATGCCCAACGGTGAAGATCTATCCACAGGGAATGAAATGCCATCAAATGCTCTACAGTCGTTCATTGTTTTCCAAAACTCTTCCTCCCTGCTATTGGTCGTCAGGATTATTGTCGGTGCATGTTGAGTCATGGGTTTTTAATGCGCTTGACAACAAATGCCTTGAAGAAGAATATCTGTGCAAAATATCTGATTTTAATGAATGTTTAAGTAGTCGGCATCCTTGACAGGTCAACAGAATGAGGTAAGTCGGTTACCCCTTCAATAAATGTGCCAAACCCTAAATTGATATTCATATTTACATTTGGGTCAAATCTTCTGAAGCAAAAATCTGGGAGGTGTAATTTTCAACACTCTTAGACCTACTTCTTGTTTATTGTCAATAGTTTGAAGCAGCAGCTGTACACTGAATCTGGGTTTCTCGCACCTTACAACAATTTGCAGCAGTAGGGTTTGAAGCGATCTATGGCCATTTTTTCTCACCGGCATCGTTGATAGCAGGACACAATTTGTGTAGATTCTTGCGGTAAGTCATTTGCCATGTTTTGGGATATTTTCCCTTCTAATTTTGTACACTGTTTATTGTGTAATTTACTTAAGCCACTCACTTCATACTAAAACAAGGAAATAACGAGTCCTTGTTTACTCTGTATTTAGTCACAATATCAAATCTTGCTCTTCTTTCAACTGCTTTCTATATGATAAGTATAGGGTTAAAACAAGGAAATAACGAGTCCATGTTTGAATAGTTGTAAACCACTTTTCATTCGCTGACACCTCATACTGACCCTAGTAGTAATCTAAAGTAATAACAATAACAGGAATCTAAAGTTGCTGAAGGCAACGCCTGGTTCATTTGTATAGGGTTGTTACTCGGAGCCTATGGTGTTTACCTCTGCCTCTACAAAACTATTTTTTTTCCCTAATTAAGTTCTGCCCTGAAGTTTGGTCAATGAGAAGAAAATTATTGGTGTAGCCTCTGAATATTTTCAAACTATGCCCAGGCTAGTTTTAGCTCTAGTGTTTAGTTTATAGCAGAAACATTATAGGTTTAGCTTCTGTATAACTTTATATTAAATCTTTTAGTTTTATTCTTGATTTAAATTATGGTTTATGATAAAATCATTATAGGTTTAACTTGTTTATATATAACCCAATTTTATGGGCTAGTAGATGTATGGAGGTTGTTGTGTGATAAAAACATATTGAAAGTTTATTTTAAAGACTCTTCAATAATCCATTTTGTGCACATCCTGCAATTGTTCCATTCCCTGATACTTCATCTCTTGAGGCATTCTATCAAACAATTTGCACGCTCTGTCTATACTTTCACATTCTTGCATACATGTCCTTCAATTTATGCTATGGAGTTGTCTTACACCTGCAATGATAAATTAGTATAATAAACCTTGAATCATTACGTGCGGGGAGAAGTTGTTGTAGAGCCTAACAACTGTAGAAATAATCTTTTATCTAAATATATATGCATTTTGTAGATTCTATAGATTATTTTGGACTTGTCATGTTGATAACTTTGTCTGTGGAAAATAGTTTTTACCTTGATAGCAGGACACAATTTGTGTAGGTTGTTGCCGTATGTCACTTGCCATGTTTTGATTATGTATGTTGTTTATATTATAACAGCACAACTTTCTTGTTTTAGTATAAATTTTACCAATTCCCTATTGTTTAAGAAGGGATACTTTTCTTCTTGACCTTGACAAATTTTTTGGTATTATTTAGTCTGGCATTTGTTTGTGGTAAACTTTGTTCAAAACAGTGCACATGATCTTAGGGTGTGTTTTACTAAAAGGTCATTAGTTTTGGTCAAGACATCATCTTTGATGTACAAATGTGTATTAAGAGTTTCCACAGTAAAGTATATATTGTTTACTTGATTTCGTATAATGTCCATTTACACCTTTACAAACTTGGAACACTATCTTCTTTTGCAGTTGGTAGCCCTAGCACAATTACGATGATCATTCCAGGATAGAAATAAAACACCATAGAGAATTTTCTATATCTTTTTTCTACTGTATTATTAGCAAGATCTTTTAACTTGTTGAACTTTATCACTGTTTTGATCAATGGTTCTTTATTCATCTGTTCCTTTTTCTTACGCAAATTGCAAAAATTAATAACAGTTACAAAGTACACCAGGTTTGCTAAAAAACTAAATTTATGGTAAATTTTGTTTTTTATCAACCGACTGAATTTTGTTTAAAGTTGTGTAAATATTGATGTTCATTATTTTTTCAACTAAATTGTCATGTAGGTCAAGGTGATTTTGTTTGGAGTAACTAGATTGAAAATCTTGTCCAAGCTAAATATCGAAAATCAGTACAATTAGTTCATTGCTCATCCCTGGTACAAAATTCACTCTTTTCATGGTAGGATAAAGTTGATTATGGTAATCATCAAAGCACTTTGGTGCTAGCACCTTTAACTAATTGGATTTGTAGATTTACTTGGTATTATATAATAGCTACTAGCTTGAAAATCCTTAACAAGTTTTATGTAGACAGGTCTTTACTTTCATATCAATCCGAAAGATCTAATTTACAGGCAAACATGGATGGCTATTGGTTTGTTGGTAAAGAATATGTTCTTTCCATAGTAGAATAGAGGTGGCTGACAATGGCCCAGAGCATTGTCTACTGTAAAGTTTAGAGAAAATCTTCTAAAGGACAGACAAATCATAAAATGTAAAAAGCATTGTTGTTTTCGATTTAGCAAGGGACCTTACACCATGGTCCTGGGATAGAGCCCATTTGTGTATTGAACCATGGTACCCAAAGTTCAACACTATCACATAATCCTTTTCAACTTTCCCTGCTTGGGTGTGTCTTCTGAGTCTCCCTTTGCAATGATGGAGTTCTTCCAACCTAGCCTCCATTGTTAACTCCATTTGGAAATTTATTCGAAGACCCAGAGTATTGAGTTATTCTTCCAATTCATATTTGTTCACATTTTGGTGGAATTAGATACATCCAAACAGTTGCCAGAAGATTTTAGTCTGAAGGTTGGTGACAGTAAGTGGAATAATCTTTTGGATCATGAAGGGATCACTTTTAGATGTTGAGCCTGCTCTGATACTGGACACTTAACAAAATCATGCCCTCAAGCCAGGCCTGATGCTAGATGGAAACCTCCTCCTAAGCAAGCTGCGTTCACCAAGGTGTATTCTGAACTTAATTACTGCTACAAATATGTATATATTTCCTATTTTTATATGTTTTTTGTATTGCCATACCCAAAACGTACCCAACCCCAAAAATTTTTTTGGACCGAATCTCGTATCGGATTTGTACCTGTACCTGAATCCAAAAACGAATCAGTAACTTAGCTTAACTATGGTGTCAAACACAAAAATTGAAATACTTTTAAAGTAACTATAAGGTCTGGAATTCAATCTATAGATTACATTAAGTATAAAATTTCTCTAAGCTTTGTTGATCTCAGCAGAATAAAATTGATACTTTCTTTATGCAGTGGAAAACAAAGCCCACTATAGCAACTCCTCTATTCATGTTTCTATCCAGACTATTGTGCAGCTAAACTTCTATTTTTAGTAGGACAAGATCCTTAATTCGCTCAGTAGATTCCTGCATCCTAGCTGCAAGAAAAGACACTTCCTAATTTGGGTTCTCCTTATCGCAACATCCAACAGCTGGCAAGATCTCATTCATGAATCAGTAATGCATTGCTCAGGGGTCAAACCCTGACTGATGCTTATTAAGAAGATGTTTGAGTTTAGCTTGGCTAAACAGAAATTCATAGGCAGGGGATATGCACAGATCGCCTGATGTAGGTGATCCCAATGACCCAGAGATATCATTCAAGATTCAACAATGCATCACTCAGAGGTCAAACCCCAACCCATTATTATTAACGAGATGCTTGAGTTTGTGCTTGGCTCAAGACATTCTTGGGAAGAGGATATGCACAGATCAATTGATGTAGGTGATCCCAATGACCCAGAGATCACACCCCATCCCTTCAAAAACAATTAAAGTTTAGTAGTTTCACCTCTGCCTACACAAAAAGAGGGTTTTCCCTATCCAACCAGATTTACGGTCAAAAGCCTAATAGTCTTACCTCTGCCTACACAAAAAGAGAGTGTGCCCTACCCAACTGGTTTTACGGTCAAAGCCTAACCCCCTGTCCCCATGCTGCTGCTTAACTCAAATTTCTACTTAAAATTAAGCATTTCTGCTTATAATAAGTCCGTTATTTGTATTGCCATCAGAGATAGTGATTAGGTGAGTAATTTGGTTCACATTTTTTGACTTTTTCCCATTAAGTTTGGGTTCTCTATGGTAAATCTCTGTTGTCTTCAATTGTGTGGTTTTTTACTCACTTCCTTGCATTTCTGAGAGTAATTTACTGCTTAGAGAAGTCCGGTCTTCATTTGGCTTTGAAAGTGAGATAAACAACTGGAGCTCAAGCCCGACAATACCAACAAAAAATCTACACTTAAATAATATTAACATTTACTGCTTTACTGCTTAGAGAAGTCCAGTCTTCATTTGGCTTTGAAAGTGAGATAAAACAACTGGAGCTCAAGCCCGACAATACCAACAAAAAATCTACACTTAAATAATATTAACATTTACTGCTTAGATAAGTAAATTCTACTCTCAGATAAAAGAATCAAATATTATTTTGATTTTGATATATTTTTTCAATTCTCCAAATTATTATCAGAAGGTCCAGAATATGTGTTAAATTAAAAGATGGAGTAGGGATTGAATAGACTTTTATAGTGAAATCTACCCGCATATAGATTCCTATCAGAAATGGAACATTCTGACCTGAAAGATAACTTAAGCTGTGAGTAATAAACATTCTTGGGCTATACTTTGAACACAAATAAACACTTTTCTTAGTGTGAAGATATACGGTTTTAAAATTTATGTGTTTTCATTACAAATCAGTATATAACCAGGTGACTTGGTCCTATGGAGGGGGTTGCCTAAGTTCTGGTGCAGGCAAATCTTCTATGAAACAAACAAATCAAACTAGGGAGAGATTTAATAGAGATGGGACAGGGCCAAAACAGGACATCAGCAGCAAAACAAAGCAAAATATTGATTAATTCTAGAGTAACCATACATCTCTAACTCCATTGCAAATTTAAAAGGTTCTTATATGCAGTCAAATAAAGACCTCAGATCAGCACTTAAAACAACTATCCTGTAGTTGACACGTGTTTCATCTTCTCACAACCCTTAATTCAACTAGATTTATCTTTTCTTTTTCATTATATTTTGGATTTGATTCCAAGCTTTCTTATAATTCTTCCATGTCAAATTTGAATTTTTGCAATCTTTTTCACTTGTCTTTTATTTATTTTTCTGTTTATTTGATCATTCGCTTGAACTTGTCTGTATCTGCAACTCTATTTTTCAGACCATGCAAATCATTACCATTGTCACCTTGTTCTTGATTTCCTTTCTCATTAATTGCATAATGCTAGAGCAAGAGGTGTCGCATGGTCTGCTATTCTCATTTGCATTCTTTCTAACCAAAAAAGTTGAAACTTGACATCGGTATATGTCTACTTCTAGCAATATATCTTTTAGTATCAAATCTCTAAAGTATTGCAATCACAGTCCTCCTGGGTAATGATTTGCAAGCTAGCCATATAGATGCAAATTACTGAGAATGCACTGTGAGGGTCTTGGAAGCCCCACTTATTCCAGTTGTTGTGGGTTTAGCTATCATCTATTTATCCATAGAAAGATGTTCTCATCCAATCTCCAGGCTGTCTTTCAAACTGTATTTTTCGTCATCCATTTTAGCTATTATACCCCACTGCTTTAAGTTGTTTTGTGTTTAGCTATCATCTCTAGCAGTTATCCATGGAAAGATGTCACCATCCAATCTCCAAGCTCTTCTTCAAACTGGATTTTTGTCAACCACTTTAGCTATCATTATATCAGTGCAACTTACTTGATTAAGACATGTAGTGGCTTCTAGGATTCTTATTCATCCTCTCCTTTAAATTGGATGCAATCAGTTTTTGTTATGTCTAAGTCTGGCTACTACAGTAGTTATTATTTCACTTCTGCGTGAATGAGCTCCACACCTATTTCACCTTTTCACCTTTTGCAATATGATGAATACTTATTAATAGAATTTGTTTTTTTTTTAATTTTGGATTCGTATATCTGACACAAAATCATATTGTGCATTTTGTTGTTTTAATGTAGGTACCAACTACTTATTCCTTTTCATGGATAATACTACATACTGTCCAATTCCTCAACGTGGTTTCATAAATTTCACTTCATTACTTTCACAAGACAATGTAGGTGAAACGCTGACCAACAAATTTCAAATTATGCACTACCCTGTTTCCATGTTTGATTTGCAGTTGTCCATTCAAGTGTTCCAAACATGAATATCGATGATGTCTTTAACCAAAAGAGTGTTGAAAAGGTCGGGATTTTTAAGTCCATTTGATTTTTATTGTCAATTGGTTGCAGTAAAATATTTCTTAAATATTACACAAAATGAATAATTTTATTATTCTAAAATTTGTCAGTGAGTTTTTCTTTTAGTTCTAATTGCCCAATGTAGGGATTCTGTATTTTGCTTATGCAACTTGCTCATGACTGATTACTACATGCAGATGCAAACCTTTCATTAAAAGGGAAATCAAAATTCATTGTTGTCTTGAGAAGCGCAAGAACCATGCCTTCAAGACTGCAGTAATTATCTTATGGTGTTTTATAGGGTATACTTCAATGAGAGGTATTCTTTTATAATAATCTTATGAAATGCATACAAGGTTTTTCAATGAGATGAATTACATTGTATCCGTACTATGCAATGCTACAGGGTATACTTCAACCAGATATGTGGGGAGTTGTACCTTAAGATAGATGGGATTGGGCTACCTTAACGGAAATGAATGCTTTGAAACTAACACGTCCAATATCTATAGTAGAAGAGTATTAAGGTGAGTGCCTTTGTCCTTTAAGTATGGTACTTGTATTGTATTTTCAAAGGATATTTAAGTGTAAGCTATTTATTGAATCTCTTACTCATTTGCAACGTCTTTTAGTTATGCTACTCTTTTGGGGTGTCTCTGAGGTGCTATATGTTGGTTTATAATTAAGCACGACTATCTGGGAAATCAAGCAGCGTACAATTGTTGATATGGCAGCTGGAATATTCACATGGATCAACTATTCAACCCAGAATTGTTGATGTGGCATCTAAATTGAATAGAATCAAAATCAGGTGTATATAAAATGGCTTATTACTCTGGGTCACTTAAAAAGCAATTATATCAACTTTCAATTATTTTATGATATCTGTGAATTGAGGCCAACCATAAATTATGTCAAAACCAAGACAGGGATACCAATCTTGTGATTTGCTAATCCAATCTGTAACTTTCTTATAAGCTTACTTCTTTATTTGTCATTATGGGTGTTGGTTTTTTTTTCTGTAGGAAAAGCCCAAGTCAGCAGACGAAGATGTGGATACAAAAATTGCACAAAATGTATGATCATTACAGAACAACATGAATGCCTGGCTTGTGGGTGCTAAAGCACTAATGGAACCCACTAATATTCGGAAGTGTTGAACGAAACATGGCAATTCTTCAAGCAATTGGATGACATAGTGTGTAAATCCTATTGCAATTGTATCAGAATCTTTTATTACAAAATGTATATTTATATCCGGTAAAAAGCTTTATGTATTTGGTTTCAGATATATAGCCTTCACTTAGTTGTATTCCCTGACCATCCTTTGCTGATATTTTAATTTGCATTATTTTCTGACAAGAAGTGCAGTCTCTATCTTTTGCACCTTTACAGTAATTTTCAATTGAGAATTTGATATTTGTATATGTGTATGTCTTTGGAATAAAAAAATATTAACCAAATCTCTCTATATTGTCTTATTAATTTATTCACAATACAATGCACTTCATCACCAGAAACTGATAGATGTCAAAACCACGAAACTGATATGGGTTGAATCCTAACCCCATCAAAAAATAGTCCAGATTTCCAATGACCAGAATCTACCTCTTTCATACCAAATTCAATATATTTTGGCACCTTAGAATCAGTGTACGTTTTGACAATAAATTCCCCTGCAAACACTTCTATCCACCCATCACTTTGATAAATCAAAGGAGCAATCTTCAAATTCGGATCTATGCTTGCTCCTTCCCTATGCGCTAATGGCCGACCTGATTTCATTTCATCTCCTTCTACAGTTGTAATATAAAATTTCAAGGGAAGCACATTCTACCCATAAGAGCAGGGTCCAAATTTAATCAGAAATGACAAATAGTAGTCTGTATTTGGTGACAACAGCCTGCAGTCAAATCTGCTCTAATTAACCAAATCTCTCTATATTTTCTTCGGCGTACCTATTGCACCCCAAGGTGCGATCACTAGTAGTTTACTGGGTTATTTGACCTCCTCTAGTGAATGTAAATCTCATCTTTGCACATACTAACAGAAACTAAAGCCATTCATTTTGACAGACTCCAGAAAAACTTTAATCTTTTATACGTCCTAAAAAAATGAATTGTTTCGTATTTTAGACCCCACTTTGAGCTCCATGGCTCTAAGTATGAGCTGTGCGACATACGTATAGTGATTTTGTCTTTCGTATAAAGGTCTCCTCGTTCATTCTATTAGTTGAGTTGCATATGGAATGTTTCTTCACATATTGTGAATTATTGAGTTGTATGGTAACATATTAATGCAAATGTAATAATTGTGCTGGCGTCAATTGATGCACTGTACCAGTGATTGATTAGCCATTAACGATTGAAACTAGAAATAGAGTAGATTTAAGTTATTGATTCTAGAAACGTATGATAACCGCCTTCTAGATAGAATATATGGTGGAAAAATGTATTGTCCTATACATGTGTTTCATTTCTTTTCTTCTAGACTATCTTCTGGTCAATTGTCCTACGACTTGATAACAACGGAAAATAATAGACTGGTTTTATTTGATTATATACATTTCCCAAGCCCTCGTACCAATAAATAAATCTCCTATGTCTCCTTCCTGGAAGCTTCGATCGTTCTTAGGGCGAAATTTACATGCCCATGTCAATTCCGAAGAACTATGGAGGAATCTTTCAATATATGGATAGTGAAAGTACCTAATGGTTAAGCATATTTTAATAGATGTAATAGTATTTGTAAATTTAAAATTTGATATTTTTAGTAATATTATTAATTGTAATTTTAAAGTTGTTAGTGTCGAATTATGATCATAAATATTTGAATCAAATGTGTTACATTTGATCTAGAAAACAGTAAATTATGTCATGTCATATAGGCACACCAACAAAGCATGATATAAGGGCGATTAGTTGAGCAGTTGGACAATGAAGTTCTGAATATTTAATCCGTGATGTCGTGTCATATGTCGATATTAAATCTGTATTTGACGCGTGAAGAAATCCAGGAGGGGAAAAAATCAATTGAAGATATGGAAAGCTTCCAGCTCAATCTTTCGAGAAGGATGAAAACAATGTTTTGCGCACACCGATGGGACGTGAGGGCAGGGTAGGGCCACGTTTATTTCTAGAATCCAGAAATTCCGAAGACTTTTATGCACTTCGTATCATTCATCGAAGCTCACAATTTGGTTTCGATCTATATAGATGCTCCATATTGTTTATCCTCCTCACTAAATCAAGTCTTCTGTCCGCAATCCAATCTCTTTGGAGTTTGTTTATAATATTGAATTTCCATCCATATTTACAGGCAAAATTGTTATCGCTGATCAATCAGAAGCTTTTTGTAACACATTCATGGAGTACAGTGCATCAATTAAAGGTTTACAGGCGCCCCCTCTTATGACCAAGTGTGCTTCTGCTGGAATTTCACGGGTTAGAATTGGAGCGCGACCAAAGCATTCGGCAAGTGTTAGGGCATTTCAATCTCGAAATGTTTCCTGTTCCTCCTCTCTTTCTTCGTTGTATGATGTTCTCTCTGTCTCTCCGAACGTGGGTGCGAGTGATATAAAGAGGGCATATCGTCAGATGGCTCTGAAATACCATCCTGACGTCTGCCCTGCTGCAGAGAAAGAAGAGTGTAGCAGATTTTTTCTTCAAGTTCAGGAAGCTTATGAGATTCTGTCGGATCCTCTCCTCCGCCAAGATTACGATTGGAGACTGCAAAACATGTTCACAGTAGGGGAGTTCGAAGGCAGATTAGGGAGTAATCATGTATGGGAAGCTCAGCTGATGGAGTTAATTAGGAGGAGATCAGGAAGCAGCTCGTCATGGGGTAGCAGAATGAGAAGACGAAACCAACAGGGGCCTTATGCAAGCTGATGACGAAATCGTGATTGCAGTGGATTTTTTGAGAGTTTGTTGTAAATTTGATTGTAAAAAGGGACTATTTGGGCCTTCTAGCCATGTAAATATAAAAAAAATTGTGGGTGGTTTTTAAATTCTACGCCGATGGATGTTTTAGAAACACCATTGTCACATACGCGCAGGACTTTTAGGCACTCACAGCAGATCCGCATATTAAATCAATTTTTGTTAATTTCATTCGTTATAATGTGATATAATACTATTTTTTTTTGATAAAATAGTTTATCTTATTACAATATTAATACTTAAAACTATCTTCTTTCTAGTCAAAAGACTTGTAGAAGACTTAAAGAACACAATTCTTTTATTAAAGTTTTGTTCCAGTAAGTGTTCTATAGGACCTCTCTTCATTTGCAAATAGCCAACAAATTATTTTTCTTGCTAGATCAAATATCAACCTTCACAACAATTACTTTGTAGATCCCATTCAACAATTGTATATACCGTTTACAAAGTTTAGTGCATGCCTACACTTTGCAGAGTAGATAGACATACCAATTGATAACTACTAGTGTTTGTCAAAGCTTTAGGATTAAGAATGGTATTATATTAAGACTTCAAATAAAACTATAATAAAAATTATTATTATTATATACTTCCTCATATTGTAGATTTTAAATTCAGTAATACTATAGATATCAAAATTCACCATTTCTATAATAAACTCTTCCATTTAATAAAATAAAACAATTGTAGTACCTCTATTATCTAATAAATTATCTAAACTTACTTAACTTTGAATATAAAGAATTAAAATATATTTAACTAATCTAAACTCAAATAAAAAAATCTGCATGCTTTATTATCAATTGCATTACTTATACATACTATAGATACAAACAAATAAAAAAATATTGTTAATTCCTACATACAAAAAAAAACATGGTGGACACATTTTGCCCACATTCTCACTTTTCTCAGGTCAAGATGTCTTCGAATTGAAAGGAAATCATATTCAAGGCTCAATTTCAAAATTTAAAATTGGATGATCAGAGTAATTTAGGGAATGGGTGTGCAAACTAATTATTTATTGAAGTGGTGTCGCCTTCATTGTACCCTCCCAGCCTTACCACGTATGTTTCCCTTCTGCAGGGATGCGTAAAGCAGAGTCCTTCCACAAGAGAAACTACTCCACGCCCACCTCATTCTCACAGACTTTAAATAATCCATCTCTACTTATATACCAGAATTTTTATCATGTATGCCAAGTACGCCAATCTCAAGGATGCACAGAAAATGTTTGACAAAATGCCTCGCCTAAACGCAGTTCAATGGATTGCAATGATATTGAGATATCCGCACCATAGATGTTTGGATTAAGCACTGCAGCTCTCTCCTCAGATGCCGGAACAAACTGTGGTTGCATGGACTGCATAGCTTTCAGGATATGCTCAGAATGGGCTATGCAATGAATGTTTTAACCTTTTTAGATAAATGCAGCTTACAGTTGTGAAGCCAAATTTGATCACTTTGGCTAGTTTTCCCTTACAATATATTCGCTTCGAAGCATTGGAAAGTGGAAAGGAAATTCATGGACAAATAATTAGAAGCGGATATCAATTCAACGTCTTTGTGGAAAATGGGCTTACAGAAATGTATGGCAATTGCGGTAGCATTCAGGAAGCTCGCAAAATGTTTGACGAAATGTTTACCCAAAATGTGATCTCGTTCTGTGTTAGGATTGCCATGGTCAACACCCAGATAAGAACAGTGAGTGGTGTCAGCACATAGTCAAGACTAAGTTGAGCTATGGACTCTTACACCTGATTGAAAAACATGTTGAAGAAGTCCTATACAAAATCTATGGGAGGAGTAAGTTTTAGGGTGTGGAGTAAGCAGGTGAATTTACTTGACTTAAACACAAACATGTCGGCATTGAAATACAGAGCAGGGGGTTACCGTAATTCACAAGCTATTGGACCTTATCACAGGTAATGCTGGCAGTGGACCTTATCACAGGTAATGCTGGCAGTAACTAATCTTACACTACGGAGAAATGTGGTCTCGTGGAATGGTATGATCGCAATATATGCACGAAATGCATTTGTTGAAATGGATTTAGAAATTCTCTATCAAATATTCGCAGATGTAAAGCCAAACCCTACTATCTTTGCCAGTCTCCTCCCTGCCTGTGCCAAAATGGGAGCTATGGAACAGGGTATGGACATCCATAGAAGATGTAGCTGCAACTGTCCTGGTAGACATGTATGCAAAAGGTGGAAGCATAGACAAGGCACGCGAACTGTTTGACAGAATGCCTGCAAGAAATGTGTTCTCCTGGAATGCGCTGATTGCAGGGTACTCACAAAATGGATTTGTTGAAAATGCCTTAGAAACTTTCAAGCAAATGTAATTGGCAGGTGTAAAGCCAGACTCTACAACCTTTGCCACCATCGTCCCAGCCTGTGCCGAACGGGAGCTTTGGAACAGGGTATTGGCATCCATCAAAGCATAAAGGATAGAGGAATTTTGTCAGATGTTGTAGTTGCAGCCGCTTTGGTAGACATGTATGCAAAATGTGGAAGAATAGACAAGGCACGCGAACTGTTTGACAGTGTGCCTCAAAGAAATTTGGTTTCATGGAATGTCATGATTGCAGGATATGAAAAAAATGGATTTGTTGACAAATAGCAGGATATGAAAAGAATTATCCTTATCTTAACTAAATATTATAAAATATAATTATCCTCATTATCTCACTATCTTTGAGTTTCCTCTCAATTCTCCGCCGCTCATTGTTGAGTTTGTTATGGCTACACTTGGTCCTCCTATGGTGCCAATTTTAATTCCTTAATTCCAACTTCTATTGGGGATGGGCATGCACAAATTGCTTCTAATTTGCCACTAGTCAAGACTCCTAACATTTCACCTCTATTTGTTTCCTCTCCAAGACTCCTAACATTTCACTTCTATTTGTTTCATATATGATGCTCTGATGTTCATGTGGGGTATTGCTAGGGAGGAAAATGAAGACTCTTCTCCTCTGTCTCCTAGTTCTAAGGTTTAGGATGATGTTATTTCTTAGATTTTGGTTTGAAATAGGAAGAATTATCACCTAATTTAGCGGGGTGCAAGTTGCAAGGTTATTCAAAATATATTAATTTAAGACATACAATACTTGATCAAATAAAATTCAAAGTTAAGAAATGTGTGAGTCACAATAAAGTCTATACTTGGATTTGTAATGAAGAGTAAATTCTATATGGCATAATATTGTACAAGCATGCAAATGATAGGGATTATAACTTGCCAATGTGAATGAGCATTGCACTATAATTAGGAGATGTGATAAGATTGGGGTTGAAAGTGAGGAATAAATGTTATTTCAATTTGTTTATCGATAATTTAAGCCTATATAGATATATTGATTTATTTGAAAAGATCTAAATTGATGTTACACAATTCTTACTTTTAGTTTTAAGGGTGTGCGAAATGTAAATTTGTAGATGTTTTTAGTCTAATGAGAGCTAAGTGTTGCATTTAATATGATTACATGGATGCCAGTGGGAAATAGAGCACATTATGGCAACTGAGGCCTTAATCAATAGAGTTTATATTATATTGAGAAAAAATAATTATGCTAGATAGTTTTGTGTAACTCTTATGGAATAAATTTTTTATAGTATCTGTAGACACCTAAATTTGGCCACTTACGTTAGGTCAAATTTATCCTTTTTCATCTAAATATCCTCTTATTTGCATTAATTAAGTAATATTACTATTATTTAATTAATACTCCTAAATTCCTCTAAATCCTTAAGGTATTTGGTTAAATAATTAAATACCTTACCCTTTATTCTTTTCCTCCAAGAAATTAAATAATTATTCCATTTATTTAATTCCCTTTCTCTCCCATCCCCATAATCTACACTTAATCATAATCCACCTGATTAGGATGTGTCACATCCTCCAACTTTTGCAAGTTGGCTTTTAATCCTCATTAGCTACCTAACTTTCCTCTAATCATTGATTAGCTAGCCTAATCAACCCCTTAGTCAACTCTCCCCATTCCCCAAGGAATTTTTAATTTTTTTTTGTTTTCCCAAAGTCCTTTTGAGGAATTTTTAATTCCTCTCCCATCTCCCAAGGAATATTAAATTTCTTTTCTCTTTCCCAAGGAATTTATTAAATTCCTTTTATCATTCTCATGCACAATGAAAAGGAATTTTTAATTCCTTTAGTCAACTCTTTGATCTCAACCCTTGATCTTCCTCCCCCTTTCCAATCACCACTGTCCATTCTATCTCCCTTGGTTAAATGGCTAACACTTACCCATTTTTGTAACCCTAACTAGTTTAACCATTCTCAAGCATCCATCCTCTCAATCTCTCAAGCTCACACTACCATCTTGCATCCATAGCCAAATCCACCATTCATACATCCAAAATCAAGCAAAATCAAGTCGTTATGCTATCCAAATCATTCTAAGAGTGCACATATCAAGCCATCAATGAGGGTAAACAACATCATCAAGCTCAAACAAGGTAAAAATTGGTTTATTGTCATTTTTAATATTCGAGTTTCATCTTGAGCCCAAGCTTGAGTGTTTGGCTTTTTTTTAGTCTATTGCTTGATTTCTTGCATTTTAGGTAGATTAAAAACACTACACCATAGTATCATTATATTGAGCAACACCAAGTAGTTTAGAAAACACATACCTTTTTTAATCAAGATTAATATGTGATTAATTAATTTTCTTATAAGATTTGGCAAAGCTAACAATAAGCTTAGAACAAATTAGGGTGATAACTAAAATGTAAAACTCTATGCTATGAAGGATTTTTTGTACTAGTTGGTCATTAGTGGGGGTAGACACATCAAGGGAATCACTTAAAAGATGGTGATTGATTTTTTCAATCAACAAAGAATATAAATAAAGTGAAAAATAATAATGTTAAATAATAAGAAAATATTCTATGGGGTTTTAGTTAGGTTTTCGACATAATGAATCAAAAATTGTAATAAAAAAACACGTTCTAATACACACTAACACAAAATAAATTGAAAATGATTTGTAGGAGGCCAACACATTTGACTCGTACATTCATCTGGGTATGTGCAGGATCATCATGGAAAAACAAGCCCTTAAGTGGCAAAAAAATCAGAAAAATCAGAGTTAGGCAACTTGATGTAAAAATTTGAATAAGTTATCTATATTATTTCAAAAATATGTAAGAATAGAATATATAGAAAATTGAACGTAGTTTCTAAATTACTAGGTTTGTTTAAAAAAAAAAAATCTATTCAATGGTGAAAATTTGAAATTTCAATGCAGAGTACTTAAATTTCAAGGAAAAATAAGAAGTAGGTGTCCTCTACCACCCTAACCACAATAAAATGATAATATTTTTTATAATATTTTAGATATAAGTAGAGGACTCATGTCCCGATGTGATGCATATTTTTGTAATTTTTTCCATGTAAATAATTAATTATAAATTTTTATGAATTTTTAATAAATATAAAAAACTTGTATGTCGACCACCCCAACTGGTCAAAACTTCATGAAATTTATTTTTTCTTATTTTAATCCTATAGTATGTGAATCATAGAATGTGATGCATGTTTTGGATTCAAAAAATGTGATACCGAATGTTTGAAAGCTATAGATGTTTTTCAATCAGTCTATCAATTAGGACTTTAGTCGTAATTTGAATAGAAAATGAATAATAATTACTTATTAAATTCAAAGTAAATAATAATTTATATTGGTGGAAAGTTGATAATCTCCTTTAAAAACCCTTTTTGTTTCATCAATTTTGGGTAAAAAAAGGTCGTCAACCACATACACATCATATTGCCACTTTTTGGTCCATCATTTTGCACATACCCATCTAATATATATGACTTATGATAATCTTAATTTAGTTTAATCCTTCATGATGCTTTTATACAATATTGATAAGCATATGTAATATATAATTTTATGTGTCACCTATAAAATGTTGAATGCACATGCTATTTGTAGACACCTAAATTTTACCACCTTAAGGTTTCATAATCATCCCATTTTAATCACCCTAGTGTCATGTTGTCAACTAACTCAATCATTCCAACTAATCAATTAATTATATAATCATTTGTCATTCAACTAATTTTGTCTTTAAATTATTCTCATCACCTCACCTTGCTACCAATTTATCAACTTCATCATATTTCACCCGCTTGGTTAATTATATTAATTAGTTTAATCACATTCCCATTTATCACCCCATGTATAACTAAATGATTAATCATTATTATTAATTAATTAATTAGATACTAATTAATTAATCTATGCACATATATACAATTAAAATAAATAAATAATAAATATCCTCACTCACATTTCACTCATCAATCAAACTCAATTAGGTGATGAGTTATTCTCATGTTTCAGTCATATCAATTTAGTTATCTCCACTTTTCAATAATCAATCAAATTTGTTAACTAATTAGTTGATCAAGTTAATTCTCAATCAAATAATTTGACTAAACAATCAAACTAGTTGACTAAAAGATCAAATCAATTGACTAATAATCAAGTTAAATAATTGTTTAGTCATGTTAGTTAACTAATCAATCAATCGAGTTAATTGGTTATTCAAGCTAGTAAAAATCTAAATCAAACCTCTAGTCCTCTAGATTGATTAAATAAATCTTGGATATTCATATTTTCACCTATTTTTTTATAAATCCATTATTTATTTTAGGAATTTAGGGAGCTCTTTGAAAAAACTTTAGTCCATTTCTAAATATTGGAATGTCATATTCATCATGCTATTGAAGAAATTGCACAATAGTTGAGCATCTAAAAATCCATAAAAGAATGTGAGCAAATTGAATTTAGGCTCCATATGAAGTTTTCATGTGTTTAGAATAAGAATTTGATATTATTGTTTTTAAATTTTAGTTTTATTCTAAATGCATTGCATGCATTTTTGCATGCCTTTAATGGGACCATACCCCTTCATCTAGAGTCTATAATTTTTATTTATTTTTACATATTGTGTTAAAATTAGAAAAAAAAGGAACTATAATTTTTAATTTTCTCATAATGGTTATCCTATTATTCTTTTTCCTAATATTTAATGTCTCCTTTTGAGATTCCATCCTTCCATTTAATGTTATATTTATTATAATATTTAATAATTTCAATGGCATTTGACTCATTGTTGAAACTTGACACCTATCAAAGTGAAATCATCAAAATATTTGATATTATAATTGAGCATATCTACATCCCCTTCTAGAATAATTAGCTATATTGTTTTAAATACAATTCATTGATAGACTGCGTGCTTGTAATAGGTGTAAAGATATTTTAGAGTATGAAGTGTACAAATTAGTAGTGAAAGAAGACTGTAAAGAAGCGTAGACACTCAAATTATACTGATTGATATCATGCATTCAATCTTGATTAACTAACACTTATTCTTTCTTTATCACATCCACACTAACCAATTATTTGAAAAATCTTTATTTAATTAATTCCTCCAAAAAATCAGATGATACATGTTATCAGGTTATTTCATCATATTCTTCCTTTAATTAAATAAATCAACTTTATTTAATTAAATCCTAATGTTCCTCATTTGATTAAATAAAACAACAAGTTATTTAATCAAATCCTAATGTTCTTCATTTGATTAAATAAATCAAATTTATTTAATTAAATCTTAATGTTCTTCATTTAATTGAATAAATCATTTTATTTAATTAAATTACTAATCTCCCAACTATCCTCTAGTTTGATTTAAATAAATCTAAATATCTAAATCAAATGTCAAATCAACTAACTTCATCTAAGTTAATTAATCCTAATTAACTCCTAGCACTAATCCTCCATTCCTCTAGCTTTTGCAAGTTGCACATGTAAATCAATTTATTTGATTTATTAATTCCTCCTATTTTCATTCAAATATGGCATATTCTTGGAATATTCCACTTATTTGAATTCTCCCTCGTAAAGGGATTTTGTCCTCCAACTTAGCATTAAAGGATCTTACATGTCCTCTCCTTGACCCAACTTGGCATTAATTCCTCTTACACCTCCTCTTACACAAGCTACTTCTTCAAATTCAAATTTCACCTACATGCATTTAACATGCACATTGTTCAAAATGTACTCCACCTCCCTTCATTAGCATGTTGACAAGTGGCACAATGACATTGGTCCCTTTTTTAATCCCAATGTATTCATCCTATTCTTCACTCTTCAACTCTTCTTCATTATAAATATAGGCCTTCTCTATTGATTTGAGGACACAACTTCATGCAAATACATTATAGGAATTTGAATCCACAATCATCCAGATTTTTATGCAAGTTAGCATAGAATTCATCATCCATAGCTAGGTGATTAGTATTTTGCATCAAGGAACACACAATCATCATCAAGCTTATCAATCTTATCAAGGAATTGGGAAAAGGCTTCTTTCCACATCAAAGAAGCACCAATTCCCCCATGGGATGCTGGCTTGAGTATTTTGAATATTATTTCATTAGTTTTTATTTGATATTTTACCTTGTTTTCTTGTTCTTGTGTTTGAATGAATTTCATGGGGAATGTTTGGTTTAAACTTGTTTGAGGACTAATGTTTGTTTGTTTGTCGATGTTTGAATAGGTCTAGGCTAGAGCATTCACATTTTGGTGCCCACTGTGGGGCCTAGCCCCATTTTCTATATTTTTCTTGCAAGTTTTGTCAACTCCTATTCGTTCATGAATTTTGATATAGCGCATCCATTGTCTATTTCAGCGCGTTGGTGGTGACTTTTAGCACATCAAATCCTTGTTGTAGTGAATCCACTGCATAGAACAATGCATTTACCTCTTGTTTTAGTGCATTTACCTCCTATTTCAACGCATATAGAGGATATTTTAGTGCAAACACTATCTATTTTAGTGCATATGCTCTCTGTTTAGCGCTTTTATAGTCGGTCTTAAAATAGCCTTATCTTGGTCATACGTAGGTCTTTCTTGAAGCTTTTTATTTTGAAATGGGGTATAATTTCATAAGCTATTCAATGGTGTAAGTGTTTCTCAATTTTTGTAGAGTTAAAATTTTCAATTTTATACCTAAAGTCAAAAAAAATTGTAAAGTGGTCTACATTTTAGGGTTTTATGCTTAATCATTTATCTAACCCTCATATAGATTCTTGTTTCTTAATCTTATCTAACATTTTGAGCATGGCTTCCAAGTTTTAAGAGGAGCATGAAGCATTGAAGTGAAAGAAAAAGTATTTCATATCCATTTTCTAGGAAAAGAAGAAAACAAGAAGAGCTTCCTATGGCACTTTCTTTTTCATAATTGTAAAAAAGTGTTCTTTAACACTTTGGGATAATCCCATCTTTGGATATTGTTATCTTCAGCTTTAGAAATTAACTACATTTTTTTGGGTTTTAAAAAGAACATACACATGATTTCTTTTTCACAAAGGGTTAAAAAGAACATTAGAAACTCACTAGATTTGATTTTGGGTCTTAAGAATTGAACAAACAGTTCATCAAACACTCAAATTTGGTAGAACCCATTTATTTCTTTTGAGATCTAAAATGAACATGTGGTTATCTTGTTTTGTAATCTTTTTTACAAACTAATACCATTGAAATGCATATGCACTTCTCTCGCACTTCACGACAATCTTGAGAAACAAAAGCAGTTTTGTGATATTAGGTTATCTAAAATATTGCCTCCAAATTTCAAATTTGGGCTCTTAAAATTGAACAAAGCTTGCTAGTGTGAGAAAGGACATTGCATATGTTCTCTCTTTGTTCACACAAACAAAGATTAATTGAACTACAAATACACCTACTCACTTTTTTTTATCTTTAGAGGGCCTTCCTTGGTGGGAAAAAGTACTCACCCCAAGGAAATAACCCAAGCAATAACGAGCATGAGCCAAGCTCTTCAAAACTACTATATAAATTTGTGGTTATGATGAAAATCGTAAACAATGGGAAGACGTGCATGATAACTCTCCCACAATATCTTTATGATCTGCATAAAGCCCTTGTTCTAAGGGTTGGGAGATCTCTCAAATGGAGTTTATCATTGCACCCCCTAAACTAGATGCCCTTACTACGAACCTTTGTTTAGAGTCCAAAATCCCAATATTTTTTGGCATCAGGAGGTTAGACATTCAGAGTCGTCCCACATATTTGTGATTCTTTATAGAGATGAAAAGTTCATCATGGGAGATTCATGAGAACTGAAGCTTGGCTAACCCATAGAAGTAAGTACTGTGGAGGGGAGCCAATGTGGTCAAGCTTCTAATCATCCACTCAGAATAAATGCAATTGGATTTATCCAAGTGGGAATTCAAAAAATATTTTCTTTTGGGTGATCCCACAATAGTGGTTTACAATTTTTGGCCAAACTGGACACTGAAATTATTTTTTAAAACTAAATCTTCACATTTGGGAACCTATAGCGGCTAAACCATGAAAATTTGAAGATGATGAAAAATAGAGTCTCACATTTTTCTTTTTAGATTCTAAAAATATTTTTTCAAAATTTTTGGAATCAGATTGAACTTCCTTTCCATCTCCCACTAAAATTGATTTTTTTCTAAAAAACAACATTTTAAAAGTGACTAAAACAGATAACGATAACTTTTCCATTATGATAAAATTCTAATTCTTTTGAATTTAGATTTATAACTTTGATATCTAGTGCTTCCCACTTGGTTAGATAGCTTTTATTGAATATTTTTCTTTAATCAAGTTTCAATTCAAAACCAATTACAATTCAGACAGCCACTGTGATAACACAACTTTTTTTTTGTATATATCAAAATTCAATTTTAATTTTTTGTTGGATCAAGGACTTCAATATCTAGTGCCTCATATTTTTCTAATTTTTTTTTTTGATAATCTATTATTTTTCCACATGTGTAGAACAAAGACCTTCATTTTCGATGAAAAACCTATGTTTAATAAAACTAAAAAAACAAATACATAATAAAACCAAAACATATTAAAATTATATTCATTGGATAGCTGTTCTGAGGACTCCCTGATTCAAGTTGGGTTTGTGAAGATTCCTCCATTTTCATCCTCAACCCAAGCTCCGAAGTGCCAAAATTCAGGTATTTTTTGTGTCTTAGGGAGGGGATGAGGAATAAAGGGGGTTCGCTTGAACTAGGGTTCATTCGAACCCTAGTTCATTTGAACCCCCCTTCTATAAGGGGTTTTGATGGATTTTTTGGCAGGAAAGTATTAGGAGGGTTCACCCGAACCTGGGTTTTAGCGAACTCCTAATGGGTTCGGTCGAACCAATAGGTTCGTAGGAACCCCTAAAATCAATTTTTTTGCCATGCATTTGTTTTCTGTGATTTTTCCTTCCTCACTTCAATTGTAAACCACTATTGTGGCTTCACCTTTTCCATCCTAGGGTGATCTCACAAAGTTGGTTTACAATTTCTGGGAGATTCTATTTTTTGCTGAAATCACATATTTTTAGAAAATATAATGATTTAAGCCTTAAAAATTTCCATTTAAAGCATTCCCATTTAAGAGGGTTTGATAAAAATACCTTAGATAAACCCCCCTTGGATAGAACCCCACTAGTTTTAATCCATACCTATAACGGAGTCTCCTTTACACCTATCAAAATGCTTCAATAAAAAACCACTTTTGATTGACCTTTTGGGGGATCAAATGAATTCATTTAAAATTTATTTTTTGTAAGTATGTAGTCATTATTATAAGCTTCCCAAAAAGTATAATTTAAAATAAATTTAATTTAATTATTATATTTATTTTTATATTTCTTGTGAATGTAGGTTTTTCACCGAAAATCAAGCTCTATGTTCTGCACATGTGGAAAAATAGAAAATTATCAATTTTATTTTTTTTAAAATATGAGTGCACTAGATATTGAAGCCCTTGATTCAACAAAAAGAAAAATTGAATTTCGATACATACCAAAAAAGTTACACATTATATGGTCAAACTATTTCAAAATTTTAATTGGTTTGACTTTGAAACTTGATTAAAGGAAAAATATTCAATAAAAAATATCTAACCAAGTGGAAGCACTAGATATCATAGTTACAAATCTAAATTCAAAAAAATTAGAATTTTATCCTCAATGGAAAAAAGGTTATGCGTTATATGGTGAGCATCACTTTTTAAAAATATTGTTTTCTAAAAAAAACTAGTTTTAGAGGGAGATGGAAAAAGAAGTGCAATCTGATTCCAAAAAAATTGAAAAAAATATATTTAGAATCTTGTACAAACAAAATTTTGTGAAACTCTAGTTTACATTATCTTGAAATTCCTCATGGTTTAGCCACTATAGGTGCATGAAAGTGGAGATCTATTTAAAAAAAATTATTTTAGTGTCTAGTTTAGCCAAAAATTGTAAACCACTATTGTGGGATCACCCCCTAGGGTTGTGCAATATTTTAGTTAGTTAAATGCATTTCTTGGATCCAAAATCTTGAAAAAAAACATTTAACAAGGTCATCAAATTTTAAAACCTTTAAAGGAGGCAAATACCTTTGAAAAGTCCAAGTATTACTGCTTGTCCATAGGGATTTATCCTTAGAGGATTCTAAATACTTGGGCCTATTTCTCAATTTTTTTTCTCCAAAGTCAACATTAGGGAACTATTGGCTTGATTCTCTTGATTTCCACATAATGGACCTTTTGGGATGACAAGAAATCAAGAGATAGACATTCAGTTTGAAAGTTAAACAAGAAGTGTGGATGTGGTAAAAGCAAGTAATTAACCAAGATTAAACTCAAATTAAACCCTGCACATGTGCTTGGTATCTTTTGGTCATATGTTTTTCATGCAAACATTGGTCTTTTGATTTTAACTACTCTTAGGGAAAAGCATGTTTTTCACTATCTTGGTCTTGTAAACAAGGTCCCTATTAGGTTCATGACTAGGCTCAAATCAAACACGTCATCCATCCCAAAAATTTATCATCTCCCATCCCACAAACAACTTTAGAGCTTTGGAAACATCATTATCTAGACTTGGGTACATCCTTAAACCAAATCAAAATCATTTATTTAGTTAGGTATGTGTGGATGAATCCTTCCTCACACATTGAAGTTAAATTATCACCCTTTTGAATGAGTTCATCCTAAGATAACATCTAACATCTTGGGATTCACAAGTTCATTATCCAATCAAAACAATCAAAATTAAATCCTAAAGTCTAGCATTGACCCAAAGTTTCTAAAATTTCAAAGCCTCGATTTGCAACCCCTTCTCAGCTCTTTTGGAGGAATGCATTGCAGACCTCGTTCGGGGTCCCTCGAGGGTTTCATTCCTTGAGCATATTCATGCAGTGTCTTGGATCAGATCAAGGTTTTCCATTGCATTTAGAGCACTGGAAAAGTCAGAAATGGCTTTTATTCCATTCATTTTCATCACAGTTTTCCAGATCTGCGAGGGTTTCAAGCTTAGTGATTTTTTTGAGAGATTTGGGGGTCGCCTAATTTTTGGGCATTTTGGGCTAAAATGAACCTCGCCGTTGGATTCACAACCCCCCAAAACCCCTATTTCCATATAAAATTTGTCCAATTTGGACACAGTCGACTAGGGAGGAAAATTTTTTTTGCCTAAGGGCCATATGGCCCCAAGGCATGCTCTACGAGGCACAAATTTTGAAAAATAAAATAAAATCAAAATTCCATTGGAATGTTTACATGGCTCGTATAAATCCATAGCACTACCCCCACTCCACTGGGCAGCCATTGGGATGCCACCACCACCGGCGGTTTCCACCCGCTCACTGCCAGCTCTGCACCGCTTCGCTAGTCCTCTACACCATTGCCCGAGTTTAGCCCCTTTCTGCATAGCGGTGGTCTTATGGGAGACTGAGTGCCTAGATCCAGCCCCCTACACCGATCATATCGGCGTCCAGGGGCTCGGCCCTAGGTGCTTTCCATCAGCCCCCTGGTCCGCCCAGGTGATGAGGGGCTCTATTTTTTTTAGCCCCTTAGGGCTCCTGGAGGTCTACTTGGGCAGTTTTGGAGTGATTTCATGGAATTGGACATAACTTTCGCATACGGCATCATTTTTTTGCAAATGCGATATCACTGGAAAGTTGTTTCCGAGCTCTACGTAATAGTACAGGTTTGATTTTTTGGTTTTTCTTTTTTGATTTCTTTTTCAGCCTCGGAAGTCAGTTGTTGTTTTCACTCTGGGAGACATATCTTTTGACTTGCTTATCTATTTTTCATGATTCAAGCAACATCAGAAAGCTGGTTTCGCCTTCTATGTAGATCTGAGGTCCTTTTTAGAAGATGTATAACTTATTTTGTGCGTGCATTCATTTTTGTTTCGTGCACTAGGTTTGCATTTTCACTTTTGTTTCTGTAGTTTCTGCATTCTCTCCTTTTGCAATCATTGGGTATTGTAATAATGAACTGATATAAAGTTCCATTAAAGGGGGGGGGTTCTTGCATCCCACTTTCATATTGGTGACAACTCGCGCATGAGTTTGTTTGGTTTCCTATTGTTTCTTTTAGCTTTTTTCTTGCTTAGCTGGACACATCGTTGGTTTGCATCAATTCACACTTCACATTGGGAGTTTATGGTTATTGATCCATATTGGTTTAGATCCTTCTTAGTTTGAGGGCCATGTTTTTATGGTTAATATTCTATAATATTGATGGTACTCGTCTTATGGAGCAGTTTATGTTTTAGTTTGGCATTGGCATTGAGGACACAACTTCCAAATTTTGTCATCATTATGGGTGGCTTCATCCTTTCATCTACTGTTGCTTACAGATTCCAGGATTGATCCAGTATGCTAGTTTTCTAGTGTTTCTTGGCATCGGGTCTGTTGTTGCATTTATGATTCCTTTATGGTTTCTTGCAAACAGAAGTATCTTTCCTTGCTTGCTAGATTTGGGGTTCCAGTGTTTCTTCATCAGAGTTCTTCCAGTGATTCTTTGCAGCAGTTCATCTCATTGAGGGGGGGTTTTTCCCACTAGGTTTTCTCTCTCTTTGCATTTGTAAATGGGTACCTATCAGGCCTTTGTTGTCCGGACCCATCTCACATCATTTGCATAATAATTTTCTTCTCCCTAATTTTCACTTATGGGGGGGTGTTGGTGTAATTAATTATTTAATTGTAGTTTACATAAGTTTACTTAGGCATTATTTAATTCCTAGGTTATAGGTTGTTATCCTTATCTTGATGAGCTATCTTTTTTCTCAAGATAAGATTAGGGTTATGCATCTTTTCTTTTATAAAACAAATTATCTTTTGTAATTATTGTAATTCGAATATATCAATTTGCACATCTTCATGCAAACTATTACTTTTTTGTTTTTCTCTTTATGGAAGGTTATTTTCTGGTTTGCATTTTAGATCTTGGTTTCTAATAGATCATTGTCTCCTACAAACCTCAATGGTACAAAAAATGTGAGTATTCCCAATCTAAATTTTGGAACACCTTTCCCTATGGTAGATTTAAATCAAATTCCAAACCTACAAATCTATCAATCAAACAATCAATGCATGAGTTTTCAACAAAACAACATTATCCCACTAAATCCATACATGCCAAATGTGAATATACCAAGTACACATTTACCAAACATGAACATTTCAAATCCACACTTGGTAAACTTTGGGATAGATATGTTTTCAAATCATACAAATGTTGTTCAAAGTCCAAACAATATGTTAATAACTCAATGTATTGATCCAAGTCAAGGTAACACCATGCAAAATCAAAGTTACCTAAATCAAGGCAATGTGATTCCCAACCATAAAAAATGTTCAATTTCAACCTATAATGCCAAATCTAAATATCATCCCAAATCAAAACATTGTCCAAAATTAATTTTTCCATGATCCCATACAAAAACCACAAGTATACATTCCAAAACTGCTTGAATAAAAACCAAATCAACTATATCAAGGGTGTCTAGATCAAAATCAAGATCAAATTTTGCAAGATCAAATTTCTACAGTTACCAAAATAGTTGATTCATTGCGTCAAGAGACATCTCCACCCCAAAATCAATACACTCTTCCATTGGTTAAACCATGTCATCAGAGCATTGAGTTATGTCCACAACCACATCAAGAACAAAATCTCCAATGGACCAAGAGGTTGGACATCAAGATCAACAAACCCAATCACCACATCTCGAAGATCAATCACCACATCTACAAGATCAATCGCAACAAGAATAACCTCAATAAGCACAAATCTCACAAGGTAACAAGTGCAAATGCACACCACTTGGGGAGCAAATCGAATTAGTCATGCAATAGTTGGTATAAGAAAATCTCATCAAAATCCCCGTTTATGAAAATTATCAAGAGCCTCAAGTTAAACCACCATGGTATAACAAGAAGCACTTTTGTGATTTTCAAAAAATAAAGGGACACAACATAAAATTGTATTCGACTCAAAAATCTCATCCAAGACCTTATTGATCAAAAAATAATAACTATTGGGGAAAATGATAAAGATTCAACCACTAGTGATAGCATTGAGAATCTCTCCACCACAATTGTTGAAAACAATGATCAAGATCTATCTATCAATGAGCACCTTGAAGATGTTTCTACCTCATCCGAAGATCAACTCAACATACATGAAAGTAACTTTTTGATCATGATAAATACCCCTCAACAATATCCAACAATGATCTATTCAAAGGAGTGTTAACATAATTTATCCTATAATTGGAAATCCTTCCACCAATAATCATATTGAAAATGTCCCTACATCACCTAATGAGTTAGAGGACATATCTCAAGAATTTATTCCAAAGCATGACCAACACCTTTCACCAACATCTAGCAATGGTCCTTTCCAAGATATATTGACATTCTTTGACCTCATGGTTGCAAATATTGAAGGAATCCTCAACTCAACATTTGATCCAAGTCCACTCAAAGATCAAGAGGATATTAAGCCACTTCCTATGCCTAATGAAGATATCCAAGAACCCTTTATAAGCAATCCATCCTTTGAAATTGACCCATGTCAAGAACTTGATCCAAAGCATGTCAAAATAAATTCCAAAATTAATCAAGATCAAGAATTTGTATCTCCAAGATACTACAATGATCTATTGGACACTCTCCTATCTATACAAATTGTTGTAAATGATGATCATATACATATAGCACATATTCCTCCATCTACACATGAGATGCTTACTCCTAATAGACATGAAGATGATCTTCATTCAAAAAAGGAGTTTCATACTCTTGAAATCATTACCAAGTCAACAAGAGTCTCCTACTCTTAACATTTGTACATAGGATCAAGATATAGAAAATTCTAGAGGCATATCGAAAATAGGTCATGAAGAAGGCTTCTATATCTAAGTTGTGAATCAAAAACATCCTGTGAAGACCTATCAAAAATGATTCATCAGGGATACTTTTACATGGACAGTGAATCATCAATGCCTCTTGAAGAAGCATTAAAATATGATATTTCATAAGATCAAGCCAAAGATATGAATCGGGAAGTTATCTCACTTATGGAGGATCCAAGCTATCACTTATAAATTTGGATTGCTTACTTTTTTAGGGTTCAAGATATCTTATCAATGAAGAAGCTATCACCTTTGAAGATCCACAATAGAGTAGAGAAGGATTAGCACCTTGTTTCCAAGGTAAACCATATCCTATTGCAAATAAAAAATTTCAACAGATGAATTATCAAGGCAAGGGATTAGGTCTACATGAACAAGGTATCCTAGAACTAGTGCAAATTATTGACAATCCTAAGTATCAAGGTATTTTTTATTCAACAATTAAGGGATCTAAACATATCAGTGATACCTCTATAATACTGGGGGAAATTTTATCTAGTGCAAGAATCAACATAGGGAGAACTAAAAGTCCTTATGGTGAAACCAATGCCAATACTACAACTAGCCACATCATGAATCTTCATCCACCCATCAATCCATCCACAAATTGGGACCAACATCAAAAGAAGGATGTGAATCAAAGAAAGAAGAACATCATCAAAGGAAAAGAAGTAGCGAAGCATGAAGGAAAAATCAAATACAAATGGATACCAAAGAATACAAAGAAAGATTATCCCTATCAAGCTACATCAATCAAAGAAACTATGGGGAAAAATAGAAAAGGGAAAAGTATCGATCAAAGATGTCCACAAAGGAAAAAGAAAGCTTCCCAAGTGACATAAAAATTATATCAAGTAGTTGTTCCTAATTCCATGCACACTTCTGTATGCACCCATCATTGCTCATCTTCACAAGTTTGGAGAGTCAAAGGTTCCAAACTATCAATCAATCCATCTTCTATTCCTAAACACACTCCACTATCCATTCGTCCATGCATGATATTAAATTCTCAAATTGACCATGTATTGGAAACAACCATTCATCATAAACATTCAAAAGGAATTTTATCGCGATGTGTGCACAAAGATAGAGTTAACTCTGATATCAACAAGGTAGATCAAGAATCTCAAAAGTTGCATTCAAGTGCACATATCTTAGCAGAGAAACTTCTTCAAGAAGGATATCGATGGAACATTATGACAAAAGCATCTACATCGACACCACTAGGTGGTTCAACATGAGCTTAAAACATTTCACAAAAAAATATAAAAAAATTAAAAAAATTTGAAAAAAGGATTGAAAATAGTAAAAAATAAAAATTGTCCTCCAGTGAAAACCATTATGGTGGCATGTTGGATAGGTACCATGATGAAAACTTGGAAAATAAGTGTCATGTGTAGAATTGAGCATCTACATAGGTATGTGCAGGATCATGATGGGCCAAAAAGTGGCAATATGATGGGTATGTGTAGAGTATGTGGCTAACACCTTTTTTTTTACCCAAAATTGATGAAGGAAAAGGGATTTTAAAGGAGATTCTCAACTTTCCACCAATATAAATTATGCTTTACTTTGAATTTAATAAATAATTATTATTCATTTTCTATTTGAATTATGACTAAAGTCTTGATTGATAGGCTAATTGAAAAGCATCTATAGCTTTCAAATGGTATCACATTTTTTGAATCTGAAACATGCGTCACATTTTATGCTTTGCATATTGTAGGATTAAAAAAAATTAATTTCATGAGTTTTTGACCAAGTTAAGTTGGTGAGACATACGAGTTTTTATATTTTTTAAAAATTGTAATAAAAAATTCATAATTAATTGTTACTTAGAAAAAAATTACAAAAAAATATGCATCACATCGAGACATGAGTCCTCTACTTATATCTAAAATATTATAAAACATATATTATCACTTTATTGTGGTTAGGGTGGTTAGATAGAGATCTACTTCTTATTTTTTCCCTGAAATTTAAGTGCTACTGCATTGAAATTTCAAGTTTTCACCAAATAGATTTTTTTTTAAATAAACCTAGTAGTTTAGAAACTACATTCAATTTTATACTATGAGAAAGATTTTTGCCTCATGATAACATGATCAACACAAAAGAGAATTATCCAATTTAGCAAAAACAATAATCAAGCTCCCTATGAAATTCTTAATCACATTAAGACAATGAAACATGATAATAAAAGCATACAAAGAAAGCATACAAGTATGTAAATCTATCTAAAATGGATCAAACCATCATCTCATAGGGGGATTGGTGCTACTTTGATGTGGCAAGTAGCCCTTTCCCAACCCTTTAAATTGATAAGCTCTAGATGTGATGAAGATGCAAGATGATGAGTGATCAAGATGAAAATGCTTGAGATTGTGTATCAAGTTGTGGATGAACTTATGCATGAGATTGTGGATCAAGTTGTGGATGAACTTGTGCATGAGATTATGGATCCAAAATCCAAATGAGAGCCTTATATTTATAGAAGAGAAAGATTGAGGAATAGACCAAATGGATGAATATGGGACAAAAGAAAAACCAATGGTAAGTTGCCACTTGTCAACATGTCAATGGAGGAATGATTGAGCACATTTTGGTCATTGTGCCCATAAATTATATTAGGTGTAAATTTGAAATTTTGAAAGTTGGCTTGTTGAGGAAGAAGAAAGTGTCTTAAATGCCAAGTTGGAGACATGTAAGAGACAATGTAAGAGGAGTTAATGCCATGTTGGAGGACAAGCCCCTTTTGGGGGGATATTTCAAATTTGAGGCATATTCCATAAAGATGCCATTTTGAATGAAAATAGAAGAAATAATAAATCAAATAAATTGATTTATTGTGCAAGTTGCAAAAGCTAGAGGATTTGAGGGATCGAGAGTTAATTGATTTGTGATTAATTAACGTTTAGATAGAATTAGTTGACATGATATTTGATTTAGTTTTTTTATAGATTAAATCAAATGAGGGGAATAATGGACATTAGTAATTTAATTAAATACATTTGATTTATTCAATTAAATGAAGGAACTTTAGGTGATAATTAAATAAAATTGATTTATTTAATTTAAGAAGGATGACTTAGGATTTAATTAAACAAAAGATTATTTATTCAATTAAAGAGGGAACATGATGATTTAAATAAATAAAGTTAATTTATTTAATTAAAAGAGGATATTATGATTTAATTAAATAAATAATTATTTATTTAATTAAAAGAGGACATTGATGAATTTAATCAAATACAAATTATTTGATAAAATGGTTACTAGAGAGATAATCAAGGAAGAATCAAAGTTATTATCGGGATCAAGTGCATGATGTCGAGCGGGATATTTTTAGTCTAGCTACAACTACAGATTCTATTCTTACATTATTTTGAAATAATATAGATAAATTATTCAAATTTTTATGTCAAGTTTCCTAACTTTGATTTTTCTAAATTTTATCACCACTTAAGGGCTTGTCTTTACCATAATGATCCTGCACATACCCACATGCACTAATTCAGGTGAAATCATCTCATCTCATCCATAATATATCCATCATTCCATCCATCTTATCCATAGTAAATCCATTCATCCATAAACCATTTATCCAATACATTTTTATTCATCTACATCCATCTTCCAAATTATCTTGATCTTGACAAAATTTCGGTATACACTTTACACTTGCTTATGGTAAAAATCTTGACATGGGTCATTTTAATTGATCCTATCCTACCCAACATTATCTTAGCCATGAAGCAGTATCCAAATGAGCATCCTCTATTCAAACACCTTATCTTATCGCAAGATAATCCATATCCCTCCATCCATACATCCATCCAAGCATCCACCCATGGCATTCCATTCATTAAACTATACACTGGGGGTAAATATTTATATATTGCTTTAGGAATAAATCTTGATCTATATCCTCCAAAAATGTGGTGATCCGAACAATGGAAGAACATGAAATCAAATTGGTCAAAACATTTGTGAGCCAAAAATACAAATTCACTACCCCATGGCATATTTTGACAAGAAGATGTTCCTTATCAAGGTTTATCTTTCATCTAACATCAATCCAAACAATCAATATTAGTCGCATCTAACATGTGCTTCAACGTCACATCAAATCATTCAAAACAATTTTTTTCCAAAATCAAGCTTCAAAATCATGATCAATCAAATCCAATTAATCCATCATCACTTGGGGATATCCTTCCCAATCCTTGTGTTGCTTAACACTATCCTTACATTATTGTGTATCCTCAACAATGTTATTATCATCAATCCTAGTCAATCAAATCTAATCAATCCCTTATCATCTTGGGATATCCATCCCAATCCTCGTGTTGCTTAAACACTATCCTTGCATTGTTTGTTATCCTCAACATTGTTATCATCATCAATCCATCAATCCAATCAATCAACCTTAGCTTGGTTTTTAACAAAATCCCAAAATAGAAACTGATATCATCACACATATCCATATCCAATCCGTCAAAATCATACGAAAATCCATAAAACATCCAAAACATATTAAAAAAATAAAAGAAAAGTTGAAAACCAAAAAATGTCAAAAAACATGGTGTCCAAACTACGTCATCTCTAAGCTTAAACGTAGGAAAGGCTAATCATTGATGAGCCCCCAAGACAAAAAATCCAAAAACATTCATAAAATCTCATGAAACACAAAAACATTGGAAAATTTAAAATTCAAAACATTAGCAAAACATCTTGAAAATACCAAAAATAGCCTCAACACATTTCAAAAACATCAAAAGCATCCAAATATTTGAAAAAATCCATCCATCCCATCTTGCTTTCACCCATGATAAACTTCCATCCATAATAAATTGATTATCACCTTCATCCTTTGGCAATACAAACGAAAACAACCACAATAATCAACAAAAACAAACTTTTAAATGCAAAATAAAACTCTTGATCTTTTTAGTAAACATGTCAATCAACCTTTATATCAATGGCCTTTTGAACAACCTATCAACTTGACACCATCCACTAACATGTCCCAGGATGCATCCTTCCTACAATGGGCATTATCTTTGGAAAAACACTTTGGATACTTATCCTAAGCAAAACAAATCCCTTTGGCTAGAGGTATGAGGAACATTGGCTTGTTTGTTCACTTGATCTTTTATTTGATGTATCTTATTGCGCTCATTCCAATGACCTCTCGATGATGTCTAATCAAAATGATTTAGAGAGAAAGGAATGGGGCATTGATCATTATCTTTCGTTTGTTGTTCTTGTTGGACATTCTTGTAATATAACTTGGTGAATACTTGCTTTGTTAGGTATGTATGGAAGGAGTTTTGGACACCTTGTTGACTATTTCATTGATAGGTTATGCCTTTCCTTGTTTTGGTCCAAGATGTTTGAAAATTCTGAAGTGCATCCTAGTAAGGTTTTCATATGTTAGGTGTGAACAAGAATACTCCTATCTATTTGTTGAGTCAAATTCCATCTCACTAGGTACAACGCCATCCTGGTTTTTTATACCTTGATGCATCGTATCTATGTGTGTTATAAAAAATAAGGTAAGTAAGCTCTTTACATCCCGGGTCCCTAATAAGCGAAACATAATCATCATTCATCATCATATCTAATAAAGTCTCAATAGATCATGGACTTGTTGGATCATCTTATCATCATCTCATTTCTTCATTCTTCTCTCCGCGCTAACATGGTACCATGACAGTCAACCAAACATCCATCCTACATCCACAAACTGTCAACATACTTTATATCATACATAATAGGAAACATTGATCATGTCACATGCATTAAATTTTTATCATTACATAATATAGATCTATTAGTCTAACCATCTCATAAACTATACATTTGCATAAAACATCCATTGCATAATTATATAGGCATCATCACATCATCCATACATACATATTGCATCATCATATTACATATAGAAAAGATGTTGAAAAGAGAAAAATAGCATATCATGTAACATCATCCATCTCAACCATCTCATTTGCATCATCATCATAACCATCTATACATCCATCTTGAACCTCTTTGTCATGAGATCGACCCTCAAATCAAACTTTTTGCTCGATCTCTTGAGGGCGCATTGTACCAATATACTTCTTTTCGCTAGGGCAGCAGTGGGGCATTCGAAAAAATAAGAAAATTTTCAAACTTTTATTTCAACAAGGTTATTCTTTGAACCAACATAGCAGGTACATTGCTTCACTGAGGGGAAAAATGTAGACACTCAAATTATCCTGATTGATTTCATGCATTCGATCTTGATTAACTAACACTAATTCTTCCTTTATCACGTCCACACTAACCAATTAATTGAATAATATTTATTTAATTAATTCCTCCTAAAAATCAAATAATACACATTATCAGGTTATTTCATCATATTCTTCCTTTAATTAAATAAATATTTATTTAATTATTAAATCCTAATGTTCTTCAATTGATTAAATAAATCAATTTATTTAATCAAATCCTAATGTTCTTCATTTGATTAAATAAATCAAATTTATTTAATTAAATCCTAATGTTCTTCATTTGATTAAATAAATCAACTTTATTTAATTAAATCCTAATGTTCTTCATTTAGTTGAATAAATCATTTAATTTAATTTAATTACTAATCTCGCAACTATCCTCTAATTTGATTTAAATAAATCTAAATATTTAAATCAAATGTCAAATTAACTAAATTCATCTTAGTTAATTAATCCTAATTAACTCCTAACACTAATCCTCTATTTCTCTAGCTTTTGCAAGTTGCACATATAAATCAATTTATTTGATTTAATAATTCCTCCTATTTCCATTCAAATATGGTATATTTTTGGAATATTCCACTTATTTGAATTCTACCTCCCAAAGGACTTTTGTCCTCCAAATTGGCATTAAAGTCTCTTACATGTACTCTCCTTGAGCCAACTTGGCATAAATTCCTCTTACACTTCCTCTTACACAAGTCACTTCTTCAAATTCAAATTTCACCTACATGCATTTAACATGCATATTGTTCAAAATGTGCTCCACCACCCTTCATTAGGATGTTGACAAGTAGCACAATGCCATTGGTGCCTTCTTTAATCCCACATTCATCCTATTCTTCACTCTTCAACTCTTCTTCATTATAAATATAGGCCTTCTCTATTGATTTGAGGACACAACTTCATGCAAATACATTATAGGCATTTGAATCCACAATCATCTAGATTTTTATGCAAGTTAGCATAGAATTCATCATCCATGGCTAGGTTATTGGAATTTTGCATCAAGGATCACACAATCATCATCAAACTTATCAAGGAATTGGGAAAGGGCTTCTTTCCACATCAAAGAAGCACCAATTCCCCCATGGGATGTAATTGGTTTGAGCATTTTTAATAAGATTTCATTAGTTTTTATTTGATATTTTACCTTGCTTTCTTGTTCTTTTGTTTGAATGAATTTCATGGGGAATGCTTGGTTTAAACTTGTTTGAGGACTAATGTTTGTTTTTCCATTTTTGAATAGATCTAGCCTGGAGCATTCACAACAAGAAAGCACAGTTGAAAACTATTAAAGGATAATCATTTAGAAGTTACACTTGTGAGGAGCATTCCATAAGTTGATAGGGGGAACTAAAGCTACCATATATGATTTTTAGGCTACACTTTCTATGGATACAAATCATGTGGGTATAATTTTTACCTTTATAATAGAGCCTATGATCAACAATAGTCAATATTTTATTAAAGTATCTACCAACCTTTAGTTATCTTACAAATGATCATTTTGCTCAACATTTTAGAGGATTAATTTATGTTTGTCTAAAATACAAAGGTTTTGGGTGTGATTAGGGTAGGTGGAGTATTTGTATTATTAGTTGCATAGTGGAATTTTGTTGCCATTATTTTTTCCACATTACTCTACATCTATGGTTGACAATTTCTAACAAGTCCTTCAACTGGAAAGATTAAGAGTTCAAAAAATGGTAATCTTAAGCTCATGTGTTTTTGGGAATTGACTATGTGCTAAAATGTTTTTTTTATGTCAATAGTGAGCAACCCCACATATATTTATTTTCATTATTTATATAATTCAAATTTTCTTATCATGCAAATATAGTGGGACACAACTCATATTTATCTATTTATATTCAAAATTTGAACACAATCTTTATTATTATTTTTTAATTTCTTCTCCTCCACATCATTGGTCACTGAATCCTACACTAGTTGTAAACTTACCAAATAGTAAAGGAATTATCAATTCTCTAGCATGAAAAATTTCTTAATATCCTCTTTTATAAGCTTGTGGCCACAATGATCTCTTCTAGAAGTGAAGTTGTTGAAGTTTATGTAAGTGTAGTGTAATACTATTGTTTCTTCTAGTTTGATCTCATTAGGTATTTTCATGAAAGCATGCCAACCATGTGCATCATTACTACAAAGGTGATCTTGGAATTGTAATAATACCTTTCCACTACCATATATTAAAAGTTAATTTATATTTTCATTCTTACTAGGAACACTAGAGATGTTTTATTGATTAGTCAACATCTCAAAATGAGAGTGATTTTTTGTCCTGTAAAGTAACATGTCTAGAAATTTTAGCACCAACCATAATTGCTACATCATTGTACCTTGGTAAATTCTTCTAATCTCCAACCTTTAGACCCTCTACTAGCTTTATTATATATTTCTCCACATTTTGCATTCTTTAATTATTGGCCATATCTAACTACAACTCTACAAGATTGAATTATCATTTGGAATTTTCTACATGTCCAAATTTGAGATATTTGCATGATTGATTGGAGATTTATTTATTACTACTAATCCTTATTGGTTGTAGAAGACATCATTCATTATAAGCTTCAACTTCATAACTACTAACATTTGTGCTATGCAACTATGTTGGGTGAAGATTCAAGAAAATGAAACAAACTAAAAAATCATTATAAAAATTATATCATGTTTGCTTGTACCTATTTTCATGATTGGGCCATGTTTCCTCTTGTATTGCATTGTAAGACAATATTGATAATAAAAAATAGTTTATTTTACTTTCATAACCTAAAGATTGAATGCTTATACAATTTCATTATCTTGGGAATAAAATCTCTTATCTCTTTCTCTTTTTTAATTTTTAGTTATCTCGGATTAGATTGCATCACCAAGTGTTAAAATGTGAATCCATGTGTTGTATGTGGGGTATATAAATCTAGGTCTATTAGAATTGAAAGACTTTCTTTAACATAGTTGATTTGTCATTTTCAACACAACTACATGTTCAAGAGAACAAAGTGAAGAAAGGATATATTTTAATCTAATGGCATGTCTTAGATAGACATCCTGATTTCATGGTCCTCATATAACTTTAGCTATATAGAGGATTAAGTTTAACCCATTCAACCCTAGCTTAGGGAACCTTTCAATTGTTTGGTCCTTGTGATGTAATAGTAAGTGGTTAGATCTAGGAATTTACCACATCATTTAGAAATAGAGTAGTGGGCTAGGGTTATGTTGTGCCCTTAGCATACATGCCCCGTTCGGAACGGGGACCCTCTTTTTCTTTCGCCTCGTCGGGTCTTTCGGGGTCACCTCGTTTTGCGTGCCCCTCTTTTTTTGTTTGTTTTGTTTGTTTATTTTTTTGTTTCGTATGGTCGATGTTGCTCCGAGGTTCCATCATAAATCGATCATGCATTCGCTTTTGGTTTTGCTGCCTTCCGGGGCTTTGGGGAATCCCTTTGGCATTTTGGCCCTGAAACGGCCTCGGGCCCCTCCGGGCCCGGGCGTCCGGGGTTCCCTCTTCGGGTTTACGCTCTGAAAATGCGGTCTCTTCAGTGTTCACTGAGCGTCTTTTCGGACCTCGGGGTCCACCCTGCCGCCCTCCGTCTGAAACTTGTTGCAAAATTTTTGGGGCAGCGCCTGCCCCTCCGGGCCCCAGACCCCAGAAGTCCACTTCTGGGATTCCGTCTCAGTTTCGCCGTCCGCGACGGTGAACCTCCCACGGCCTCCCACTCCTTGGGCCCCACCTGCCTTATCTCCGTCGAGGTCTTCGCCATGGCTTGTCTGTCGTGTACTCTTCCGGGCCTGACCGTCTGGAATTCCGCTCCTTCGCCATTCAAACAATGCAAAAAATCTTACAGCGGCCGTCACCTCACGTCTTCCCGGCCGCCAAGCGTCGGCGTTGTCGCCGCCGCCGCCGACCTAAATTCAAATCCAACGACTTTTCCCGCGGCCGTACGAGTATTTATTGCAGTCATTCATGGCGGTTTGGGTATAAAAAGCCCAATCCGGGCAGTCATTATCATTCTGCAGGATTGGAGCGAATCGGAAGCTATCATCTAGAGCCCACCGCCTTCGACTACGTCACGATCATCGCCCTCGGCATCAGTCCGTCGACCGTGTGTGGATCCCACGTCCCCCGCCTAGCGTGTTTTAAGGTAGGCCATCCACTTGCCCTCCCGACCATCATTTTTGTGATTTTGAAACATCTAGATAAATGAACAAATTGTTAGGGAGGCATAAAGAGGTAGAAAACTAGATTGCGCACCAAACCCATGTGGTAGAAAATCAAGTAAAACACTTAAGATGCCTTCGCCGCCGATTCAAAACTTTTTCATGGAACGGCTGTTCTTCGCGCAGGGCAATTCCTCACCTCGGACCCGAGACCTACCTTCACCGTCAGAATTCTAAAATCTTCAAACACTCGCCAACGACAATCCTCCTCTCCAGGCCCGGTCCGTCGGGTTTCGTCCCTCGGACTTCCATTTGCCTTCTACCGAGCTTGAACGGCCAAACTGCCCTGCCTCCCCAGCTGCCGGGTTCCGGTCTCTGCTCCGCCATGAAGGCTTGAAACCTAACCCGAGTCCTTTGTTCCTTCTGGGCCCAGAACCTTAGAGTTCCGCCGGAGGTTCGCCTTCTCCAGACGACGAACGCCGCCCGACACCCTGCCCTCCAGGCTCTGCCGATGCTTCAATTTTTTTAAAAACCCTTAGCAGATTAAATTGATCCATCCTTTTTTTCCTTTGGGTCCTGGATGATGGGTTTCCCTGCTCAATTTTCCATTGGCCCCACTGCGCATTCTTTCGGCGAAGACATCAATGCCTTCCGGGCTCTGGGCTCCGTCTCCCTCTCCGTCGTTGGCTTATTCTTTTGCGATGGTGACTTTCTCGTCCCTGGGCCCCGTCTCCCAGACTTCCGTTCTCGGAAGTCTGTCGCTCTCCTGCCGTTGGAAGCTTCGCCCCGTCCGCCCGGTGGCTGGACCCCGAGCTTCCGTTTGTCGTATGTTGTCACCAAATCTCCTCGCGGTCGTCAAATGCACCGGGCCCCGTGTCCCGGGATTCTGGCCCTCGCCCGCTGTTCCGAGCAGAGATTCCCGCTCAGCCTTCCGCTCTCCGGGAGCTAGTGTCCGGACTTCCATCCGCGGAAGTCCGTCTCTCACCCGCCGCTGCTAGCGAAAAATGCCGACCGGTGCCCCGGCCTCCGGGCCCCGCCACGCCAAATGCCGCCAAGCCTAAACGATAAACACGTGTCGGCCACCTTTTGGATCTCCGGGCCCCGTGCCGTGGACTTCTACCTCCGGGTTTCCGTCGGCTATCCACCGTCACCAACGGCCATCACTCAACGGCTTCTCGGCTTGAAACCTCCGAGTCTTCCGAGATCGATCCTAGCAAGCCCAAATCTGGAATCTAACCTCGACCCACATGCTAAATTTTAACCCTCTTCATCATGAGCTCCTAAAAACATTAAAATTTGACCAAGGAGGGTCTCTGAGAGCTTTCGGCTGCGTTTTCCCTTTTAGACAACATTCCTGCCAAGGAAGTCTGGCCCTCCGGGCCTGGATTTTCCAAATGCCCTGAAACGAAGATCAATAAAGTCTAGAGATAAAATTCATGATATACTTGATTAATTGTTTGAAGTAGATGTTGTTTTCAAGATAAGGACTAACATGAAGGCTTTTGATATTTTATTGTGCTAACTTTTCCCTTGCTTGCAGAATATATGGAATTAAGAGCGGGAACTTCAGGGGCATCCACCGAGAAGGATAAGGGCAAGAAGTCAGGAAGGGCCGCTCGGGGAAAGGAGGACAAAGATCAAATGAAGTATCAGTTCCAGGGTGAGCCACTCCACTCCAAGGTCACAACTGACTAGAAGGAGATTTTGGATACCAATATTGGCCAGGTAGATATAGATGAATTCACGCAGAGGGTCAGGGTAAACCCGACAACGAAGAACGACAGATTAATACAGCAGAGTGGAATAGCCAAAGCCGCCGGTTTCCCTCCCTTGCTCGTGGCACTCGAGTTAGTCATGGCTTGCCAAGAAGCCTATCAAACATACACTAGAACGATTGTGGATAAGGAAGGAAACATCCTTGCAGACATGTCGCTAGAAGGGATCACCAAGACATTCCACATTCCCACGTTCCAAGAGATGGAGGTCCCCACACTAGAAGAATGTCAGGCGGCGTGGGATGCAAATCCAACAAACTGCAAAAGGTTAATCAACCTCCATTGGCTTAAGGAAAAATGGGGCAGCGCTACGAAGGTTCCCCACGAACTTTTCCGTAGCGATTTTCACGAGGACTACCACGACCTGGTGACCATGTTGAGCAGGGTCATGGGTCTTCCAACGGCCGCCTATTTCTAGGAGTGGATGGCCTATTACATTGAGCAGATCCTACGGGGAAATGAGGACGTCAAGACCAAGGTCTCATTCTACTGGGGAGGCATCATTAGCGACTGCTTCCATGAGCAGTTCATAAACGTGAAGAAGAGCTCCAAATTCTACATGACCTCCTACCTCATCTACTCCTTGGCAGATCAAAGACAATACAACGGGCTGTTCGTGGCGCTCGATTAGGGGCAGAAATGAGGGCTCAAACCATTTGACAAGTATCCACAGCTTCAATACCACAACTTCAAGAAGGAGTACTGCAGGGTCAATAACGCCTTCATGGGCCACATTATCAGATTAATCATCGGGGACTTCGAGAGGAGAGTCTCCCACAGTGCCAGGGTGCTCCTGAAGGAATATGCTTTTCTGTTCATCCAGTTCCCAAAGTTTACGTACATCCGGGCTCAGGGTTTCACAGAACGGCCAAATAGATTGCCACGGTACCCAAATGATAGGATCATCCTCCTGGAGATTTCTCGACAGCTCCAGCACATCCAGGCAATCTTCAACAATAAGCACATAGTGGGGATCTCCTATCCCATGACCCTCGACCAGGGCTTGTACCGATTACAGACTTCTCATTGTGCCAGTAATTCTGAGAAGGAGCTCAAAGATTACCATTTTGACTGGTACACCGCTCGCCCAAGGATGGACCCACATGGCCACGTCAGAAAAGCATTGGGGCCAGCATATGCCCACCAATATCACATTGAAGATTTCTGGGCCGACTGCAAAGACGACAAAGAAGTCCGCGCAAGGCACTATATGCGCATGACGGTGCAGTTCCTGAGAAAAGTGCAACGATTCCCAGTGCCGGATCAGGTCGAGGAGGATGAGTCCACCATTATGCACCCGAGGTACCCTACAGTCGCCAACCTGCCAATACCATCAATCGACTGGGATGAACAGGAGGTTGATGACTTCGACACCATCACCCAACCAATTCTAACTCGTACCAGGGAGTGGGTCGATGGGCAGGTGGCGCATCTGAAGCAGCAAGGGGTGGTCCTGACCTATGAGGGGTTCAAAAGTGAGCCAAGTGCCACGGAGGACGTTGCTGCCACCACGTCAACTGGCGGGACCTCCAAGTCTCCTCCCGTCACTAGGTCCCATAAAAGGAAAGGAACGGAGACCGTGCAGTCTCCAGATCCCAAGGAACAAGCGAAGAAAGAAATGGGAGGTTCATCTCCCAAAAGGTTGAAACAAGCGGTGAGTGCAGAAGAACCCCGACCTCCATTGGCTCTCCCTGGCCCTCCTGTTGCACCTCCTACCTCCCTAGCTATGGTCGCCGCATCTCCGTCGGCAGTGGACATTTCTGTCCATCTTGCCCCTTCACCCCCGACCGAGTTAATAATTAATGTTGAATCCTCTTCTGGCATGACCACTCCCCCTTCCTCTTCTACTGCCATGTCGCCAATCACATTGTTCCCTTTGGCAACAATAACATCACCTGTTCCCCTTGCCACTATGCCCGAGGCTCTTACAAGGCACATGCAAAACCTCCCCCCTGAGCTCTCACAGATCTTAATGAATCCAACTCTCCAAGCAGCCCTTACCCAGGTCCTTGCAGCTGCCCAACCTTCACAACCACCAATAGGGCCACCAGCTATGGAAGCTACAATGCTTATCTCAAAGGAGTTGGAGGGGCGAGAGCAGGAAGCCTTGAAGACTATCGAGGAGGAGGCTGATGAGTATCATGAGCACCCCGAGTACGAGCACCGAACCATCGATAGGGTGGTCTATGAGGAGGAAGAGACGGGCTCTTCTAAGAGTGGGGATGAAGAGGGTGGCTCGGGTGCCAAGGAAATCATCCAGACGTTCGATGAGGACCTTGAGGAGGAGATGGCGCAGCAGCTAAAGATCGTTGGGGAGGAAACAGAAGAGTCACCGCATGGTGAAGAAGGGCAACCGCCAGAAGAGCAGCAGATAAAGGACCTAACCAAGGCTAAAGCCCATGTTATCATAGGCCTCGAGGCCGAGGCTACCGAGGAGAAGAAAGAAGAAGAGGCAACGAAAGAAGAAACTCCCATCCAGTAGTTATCGACCAAGCTGCTTGTCAAACGCCTCATATTCGTTCATGACTCCGACGAAGAAGAGGATGCTGCCCAAAAGAAAGGAGAACCCCAAAAAGGGAAAGAGGCAGAAGTCTTGCCCTTGACTGAAAAGGGTGAGGGCGGCCATGATTCACCCAAGGATAAGTCTGCTATGCTCGAATGGCTGGAGAAGCAGCTTGAAAAGACGACCCCTATGCTGAAGGACCCAAGGACGAGGTTGGAGGCCATCTTGGCTCGGTCCTAGATCACGACAAAGAAGGAGAAGAAGCCCAAGATCCGATCCAAGATAACAATGGATGCTTCCGGCTCCCGAGCAGCGCAAATTGCAACGCCTACTATTGGCCAGACAGGGGTGAGTTACAACATCTCAACCATTGACTTGGGGACAGCAACCAGAGAGCAAAAGGTCAAGCACCTTGAGGAGTCGGTGGCCACGGTGGTGCACCTAATAAAGCAGGACAAGGTCTCCAAGGATGAGCTCAAGGTGCAGGTTGCAGCGTTAACAGACTACATATAATAGTGGTCCTTAGTGGACGACCTGCCCACCACCTCCATGGTCACGCCACAGTTGCTCTCCAAAGAACAGATTGACAAAATGGAGAGAAGGAAGAACTTGGAGAAAACCACCAAGGATTGGCTCCGACAGGTCACGTACGTCGGAAACATGGGAATCAACAGGGCTGTGCGGATAGCCAACAAGTTCTTGGACCTGATCCAGTCCCTAGAGAGCACAAGGAGGCTCTGCACGAATTTCCCCGCCACCTACGACTCCACCTTCCCAAGAATCGAAGCCATCCTTCAGATGCCTAAGGCCACGTGGGAGGAGAAGCTAGAGCTAAAAAAGGAAGATCACTGGCTAGTGGACGTATGGCGCAGAGACCTCGACAACCAGAAGGAGAGGTTGGAGCAAATCCTGAGCAGAGTCGATCCAGATATTGAGTGGATCAAAGAAATCCAGGCGGAGTGTGCCTAGTATTTGAAGCTGATGACAGGCTATGATATGCCCACAGTGCAAATGGACCCAGAGAGGATCAAGCCATACTTCCAGGAGAAGATGAAGGATGGGACAGCTGGAGAAATCACAACAGAGTTCCTGAGTTTTGCTGCCTGCGCCTTTGACCAATCGGAGCTATTTAGGGATCAAGGCTCGAAGTATGATGAATATTGGAAAAGGCTGGAAGAGAATGCTAAGGAATGGAGCTACCAGGCATTGCGATGTGAAATCCTTGAAATCGACAAGCTCCAAGCGGTCATCCTCAAATATATAGAACACGCAGCTTCCGAGGAGCAAAATGACAACCCAGCCAAGGACAAAGATCTTCCTGAAGAGTAGCTACAGTAAAGAAAACAACAATCCACTAAAGGACGAAAGAGCTAATAGTGTCATCCACTAGAGGACGAAATAGGGAAAGGACAAAAGTGTAATTTTAAATTGTAATCTATTTGGGGGTGGGTGAAACCCTATTTTGTAATGAATCTTGGCCACACAATGAGAATGAATCTTGGCCATTCATTTAACTTTTTGAAAACTATAAATAGGGCACTCCTCTCATTTGCAAAGTGAGAGTTGAGTTGTTGTAAAGACATGCTGCAGAAATTTATAAGAAATAACATTGACTTGGTGTATTCTCTTGGTGTCTTCCATGTTTCTTGATTCATTCTCCAATGTTAGATGTTTAGCTTAAATTTTATTGCTGTTAGTTAGCTTCCTTATTTCTTTGGATAAATCTTAGGAATGTTGTTAGGTGATTGTGAAAATTCCTGCCTTGTTGATGATCCCTTAGTCCATACTTTTTGTTGTTTGCTGATGGTAAATAGCTGTGCAAAGTTAGCCTGGACTTAATTTTAAAGCTGCTCTAAAACAATCATCTTTGATTCATGCATGTATGTGGTGGATGAAGGATGAAATATCTGTAGCCCTTAGAAGATAGCACAATTTCCATGACACTGTGAAATCTCTGGTTAAGTGGGACATTGTTTTAAGGAATTGTCCATTGCAGGAACTCCATTGTCACTATTTATAGCAAGCTTCAGACGTAGGAACTTTTCCTCTCCTTCGCCCTTTTCCCCTTTTTTAGTAACTGGCCTATGCTAAGGTTCATTGCACATTGTAAAGCCAAATCCAACAACTAAATGGAGTCCAAGATTGTTGTTTGAACCTATAGCCTATGCACCACAACTTCCCATCCTAGGAACTCCATTTCAAGATCCAACTTCCATGCTTTGTGTCCACGCTTTGTATTTTCTGTAAGACCACCTTGTGATTCCAGCAAATCACATCAAACTACTGAGGTATCTAAGCACTGTCATGACTTGACATCCGAGAGACCTTGGGATAGTGTTCTACAATTCGATTGTGGAGTATTGTCTTTCAAGAGAGGTAGTGCACCTACGCACTGCCTGTGTTGAGAAGTGCATAAAAACACCATCAACAGGTTACAATCCTAATATTCCATAGTTAGCACTTTGAGGTATTGGGCTCACTATTTATAACCAAATTTAGGTAGCATTGGTGGGCTCACAATCCAAACACTCAACTTGCATAGAAAAAATAAAAGAAGTGTAAAAAATAGAAAATAACCTTGAAAAGTTCTTTCACCAAACACTAGATAGTGAGTTATCTCATCCTCACCAACTCTAAGATTAAAAAGGAAGTGTAAAAAACATTCCACACATGGTTAATAGTCTACTAAGAAAGAATAAATATGTCACAAAACTAGATAGAATAGTCAACAAAATTTGAGAATTTAGCCATGTTGTAAAAAATAAATGACATCCTAGGACTATTACAACAACAATAAGATAGTATTAACATAAGAAATAACCCAACACAATAGAGGTTAGTTACTTAGCCCAGAAATTTACCATCGAAAATAATTCTTCACTTGGAATAACACTATCAAACATAGGCACACGATGTTATACAATGACTAATGGACTATATTTTTTCTTAGGCTATCCTTTAATAACACCATGGGTGAATATCACACGTTTAAAATATTTGTATGGTATCCATAAAGCCATTATTGACTCTAGGAATTTTCAAGAGGGAGTTAGAGACAACAACGAATACTGTAATTAAGTGAATTTTATCATGAAAAGACATAAAATATAGTCATGCATCACTTTTATAGGTTTTACATATGCCTCTTATCAACACGAGTTGCAATTATTTCATAGCAGCTGGTAGGAGTACCAAAGTAGCATTCCCATTGTTCTACCCAATAATTTTACTATGCTTTTAACCTCAAGTAAATAAAATTACGTTGCCAACATTTAGCAATAATTTTTTTCTTTTCATATATAAGAATAATATGCACATTTGAAATAAACATCATTCTAAAATTTCCCCTTGAATTACAAAAAAATATTTCAACTTTCCAAAGTATTGATTTCATATTACATAATTTCATGATTACATTTCCTCTTTTACAATCTAATTCCATAGAAATGGATACATAAATACTTACATAGCTTCCATGAGCTCACCAGCACTAGGTATACGAATGGTCCAAGTAGTCCCTCTTCCAAATCTTGGTTGCCAACTAATGAGGAGAAGCATCACTCAAGCACTTTTCTTCCAACCACGGACTTGCTGTGGTCTCCCACACATCTACCACTTATGGAAAATGGCCCTCCCTTTGACGAAGAGATTGGTATACTAACCTCATAATAATAATGACCTTTTTGAGCTTTGTGTTGTGTCCTAAATGGTTCTAGATCTATCATACAATGGCCCTACAACCTACTCATATGACATTCCCTATCTAGTACGTAAATTTGGAAACAAGTGAACTGATAGTGTAAACAGTGGCAACTTACACTACTTTGGTCAAAGTATTAATCACTCTTAATTTTAGAGTGTACGTCACATGCTCACCCACCTTCCTAGCTTGATTTATACATGACCATTCATAACCTATGCATAGGCTACCCCCTTCATTGGATTATCTGAACCCCATGAATAACTTATTTCCCTCTTATGTTTACTATGACACTTCTACTTAGGTAATTCAAAGTAGCTCTTACTTACAAATTTACCATATGGAATAGCATAAAATAACATCACTAAATGAACCTAGTGCCAAAGGTACAATCCCATCTATAAAATTCTTGAATCAAGGGTTTATCTCAATAATAAATGACTCCCTTCAAAAATATAAACTTATCAATAGATGACCTCAATTCAAAAGTATAACTTCCAACAATAAATGAATTCAATCAAAGTATAATCTCATCAATAATGGGATATCTTAGAAGTATGGTCTCAACAATAAATAAACTCCAAATGAAATTATAATCAATGACCAAATGATTAATTTAGATCATATAGGTTAACCTCGACTTATTTACTTCAATCATTATTCAGATTAACAACCCCACAAAATAGGTTATTCCTAACCTAGGGTTTCCAACTAAAGTAGGGTAATGATCAAGTGACCTTCATAATAGCCTTTCTTTTAATATATCACAAATAATCTTACGAACTTACTACATTTGCATAAAATATGGAGGACAATATCCTAAGAAGGGTTTGTGCTTTTGTACCTACAAGTTCTCTACTCTTCATGGATTTGGGTTGTTGAAATGTGATTCCCCTTCTAGAATTATGTGAAAAGATACTAATTCATAATAACATAATAACATAAATATATAGTACAACTCTAAACCCTATCATTGAATATTGGTATGATCTCTAAGTTTATACCCTTAGCACTAGGGTTAAGACTCACTACCTATTTCAAGGAGGCATGAGTATTTAATCAAGTAATGATTATCATTCAAGGATTGCATAATATCGTAATGAAATTTTTTTCACTAAGTACAACAAGAAATATTTCACTTTCACATAAGATTAAATTAACTTTTTCCTAATTGATCTAATTTTCCAAACAAAACAAACAATGTTGCACAATCTTTTCAAATACACAAAACAAAGTATAAAAGAGTAGGAATCAACATAACTATTTATGCAATACTCTAATTGATCGAACTGGTTTCCCAACATAGCCTTCCCAAATCAGTAAGCAACTTCCAAATAACTTTCTCCCACTTAACCAAAGACTCCCTCTCAAAATTATCTCTCAATTCTCTCAAAAACTCACTCATAACTTAAGAAATTAGAATATAATAACTCAAAAATTCACAACAAGAATATAGATAGATGTGCTATCCAAATGAGGTAAATAGATCCTCTATTTATACACAATAATCAGTAGCCAAAGGCTAAAAATAGGGCATGAGTATTGACACTTCTCAGCTCAAATGATTTGAATCAATAAGGTAAATAAAATGTGGTAGCTAAAAATGATGCACATGGAACACATACACAACCAAGTGAATGAGTCTCTCATCACTGATGAACAATAAGAAAGACAACTAGAAAAGAAAGGTATATGTCTTCCTATAGGTTAAATTACATAGATAGTTGTACACTCTTGACTAATTCCATATATTTGATATGCTTCATAATCTGAAAATTCATACTAAGAATATACTTCTAATCAATTCATCTCTTTCCCATTTTGGCACCACCTTATGCCATTTGTGCCACATTATTTGGTTGATGTTTGTTGTTTTGACTTAGTTGACTATTTCCTATGCATAAAATTTTTCTATTGTTTGGCACTTTTGACAGTCTCTTGCTAGTTGGTATTCCTCACATTGATTCACTTTACTCCCCATGTCCTACCATAGTGCTACCTTTGTTTGTATTTAAAAATAAATAAATACTTAATTCAATGTCATTGTTTACGTGTTGTCCTTTATATTCAAATCCTCACCATATTTTTAAGCACTTCATTCAAACCTTGCACTATGTGTTGCCTTAAGTATGACTTATTCATAGATGGTATTTACTCTTCTTCTGCTTCATCAAAGCACAACAAATATGGTTCATTATTGGGTTTAAGTGTTGGAATCTATTCTAATTGTTTGTAACATGGTTAATATATCTTTAGCACAGGTTTCATGGCTACATTTTTAAGTAAACCAAGCCCTTCTATTAAGGCCATGCCATATATGCACTCCCTCATACTTTACAAACATTTCCAAAAGCATTCATTATTTTATATCTGTAGTGTCAGAAAAAGTATCCCTTTTTCCACACTTAATTTGAGAATAATTAATAATAAAATGAGCCTAGTGTTTCCTTAATTTAATGTTGTAATGTGTTTTACACATTCACATTAAGTTTAGGGCCCTTTTAAAACTAAAAGGACTTAAATGTGCCTTATTTAGGGTGTTGTAAGGTGTACCTTTACACTTTCACACTAATCTAGGGCTTTATTAATTAATTGAGGTTAATTTCCCTTAATTGGCCCCTTTAATTCAAATCCAAGCCCAATTAAATGAAAATTCTGAGATATATCAAACCCGACATTCATAAATTCTATTACACAACACTTAACTTTGGAAGATGTGTGTCCTAGGTAAGTGACCTAGGACCCATTCGCCACATGGCGAATGGGTCCTCACTCAGTCCTATGACCCTATTTTTACATGGAATTTCACCTTGTCTGAAGTGTTTCCTAGGTGAGTGGCCTAGGGCCTATTCACCCTATGGTGAATGAGTCCTCACTTAGACCTAGTACCCCTCTTTGAAATATATTTTTTGTGGTATTTTAATGATTTCAAATCTATAATTCAATGTCATCTTGTAATATTTGAATTTCAGGAATTAATGTTAAGTTAAATGTATAAATACAAGTCTATTTCACTATGTTTCATAACCAAGAAAGTAAGACTTTCATGAGATCAAGCAATTTTCACAAAAGCATTTTAGGAGAGGGTATGTGCCGGATCATGATGGGCCAAAAAGTGGCAATATGATGGGTTTTTGTAGGGTATGTGGCTGGCGACATTTTTTTAACCCAAAATTGATGAAACAAAAAGGGTTTTTAAAGGATATTATCAGCTTTCCACCAATATAAATTATGATTTACTTTGAATTTAATAAATAATTATTATTTATTTTCTATTTGAATTACAACTAAAGTCCTGATTGCTAGGCTAATTGAAAAACATCTATAGCTTTCAAATGGTATCACATTTTTTGAATCCAAAACATGTGTCACATTATATGCTTCACATACTATAGGATTAAAAAAAAAATGAATTTCATGAAGTTTTGACCAAGTTAAGGTGGTTAGACATACGATTTTTTTAATTTTTTAAAAGTTGTAATAAAAAATTCATAATTAATTATTTACTTGGAAAAAATTACAAAAAAATATGCATCACATCGGGACATGAGTCCTCTACTTATATATAAAATATTATAAAAAAATATTATCATTTTATTGTGGTTAGGGTGGTCGCATTAATAACCTACTTCTTATTTTTTCCCTAGAATTTAAGTAAACCCATTAAAATTTCAAATTTTCACCAAATAGATTTTAAAAAATAAAATAAACCTAGTAGTTTATAAACTACATTCAATTTTCTACATATTCTATTCTTACATATTTTTGAAATAATATAGATAACTTATTCAAAATTTTATGTCAAGTTGCCTAACTCTGATTTTTCTAAATTTTTTGCCACTTAAGGGCCTGTTTTTTCCATGATGATCCTGCACATACCTGAGAATTCAAGAGTATTTTTAAGAAATTCAAGGGAAAAATTATTGAAGATTATTGCATCAATCAATATTCATTTCATCATGTCAAAGATGTATTGCATCATGCTTGTTGTTGAGCTAATATGTTGATGTAGTATTCAAGATCTACCAAGCATATCAAAGGCATTGTTTCACATCAAGTTTCATGATCAAGATCTACATTCATTGAGGCCACTTCATGCTAGATTGCAGATTTATCCAAGGGTCAAATAGGGATTGGTGAGTTGTGACATTGCATTTTTTCATTCATCATTCCTTTAATACTTTTATTTTTTTTAAGGTTTAATTACCAAAATGAGGTTTGACCAAGGAAAAACCATATTCCTTAACAAAACAACATTCTTCCCTCTTTGATACATGTGATTGTAGGTTTTATGTTGAAGATTCATTTGAAGAGAAAGATTGAAGAAAGTTGCAAAGTTGTCAAAGTTAAAAGAAAAGTTTTCAAATCACAAAAGTTGAGCTACAGGTTTTATTTCCAAATTTAAAATAGTGATTGGCTAGAATTTGGGAGTGCAGACATAAAAGAATAGAACCTAGAAACTAATTTTTAGGAGCCCTAGTGAGGAACCATTCGCCATAGGGAAAATGAGTCCTTATTGAGGTCTAAAAAAGCATCTTTGGTGATAGGTACACAACATTTTATGGTTTCTAGATCTCCCTTATGACTATTGTTTGAGTTAGATTTTTTTTTGTTCTTCATTTTCACTTTGTAACAAACATTTTGAATGGAATATAGAAGAATAGGTTCATCATAGCATCCATTTTGGTGAACCCCCTATTTTTTTATGTTTGAATATATATATATATATATATATATATATATGAAATGGAAGAAATATGGGTTAGGGGCTTTTGTATGGTTTAGAACATAGAGCACACCCACTTTCCAATTTCATTCAAGGATAACCCTAGAGATCTCAATGCAAAGGAGAAAGAGATCTTGTAATAGGGTTGTCCTAGGGAATGATTGTAAACTAATGAGGGGTTCACCACCAAGCTAGGGCTTGGAAAGACAAATGAAATACAAGATGTAATACTAAACCCTAATATAATGCAAGCTTTAACTAGATGGCCTAAAAATGCATGTAAAATAGAATGACAAGCTGGAAGATGAAATGTGTGCACCTAGGAATTTGAAGCAAACTTGAATGAGCTCTAAAATACTTGAAAATTTTACTTTAATGCTGAGTGGGATTCATTTTCCAAGCTAGGAGAATCAATCCTAAATCTGGGTTTCTATGAGGGAAAAGGAATTTGGAAAATGGGTATCCGAATGTGTTGATGAGCTTAATTTTTGGTCCAATTTTGGGTAGAATCTATAGTTTATTTTCTAGTAGATGTCATGGAATTTTTAATTTTAAATGTTGGTATTTTCATAATGTTTCCCTCAAACCATTGAAATTGGACTTAATCCTATTTTTTCAAGCTTTAATGACATTTGACATATTATGTGGATTATCTATATTGATTTTGCATGTGGTTAATGAATGTTCCTTAAGGTGGTTATAGATGTGTAGTTATTATGTGTATTGACATTACCATGCAGATTTAATATGCTAATTTGAGGAAGACACTATCAGCTGGGCATGCACCATAATGTCTAGCAAAGGAATCGCTCCAAGTCAAAGGAGGCCAACAACAAAAGATTCTTCATGCAATTGAACGTAACCGCATTATAGTGAAAATTAATGATTGAGCATGCATGGGTGTTACTACTGTGTTGAATTTGTGTTTGAACCTGCATGTTTGACTAGATTCCATGCACATGTAACCACCATCGCTCCAGTTTCTCTGTTTTCCCTAAATGGCATCCTCCCAATCATGGAGTTGACTACCTTGTTTAGTTGTTAGTATAAATAATGATCTGATGCTCCTTCAGGAGGTTGCACAATTTGATATTATACTTGCACTCTTTAGTTTTCAGTAATACAAATACACCACTCTTTTGTACTCATGATTTATAGTGAATAAAATAAAGTTATGAGTTCAAGCATCTGAGTTCCCATTAGTGTTAGAGGATACTTATCCAAGGGGGCCCACTTGGTGAGTAATCCATCTTCTTAGTTTAGCATTAGTTTAGTATTAATTGTTTAGTACTTAGTTAGAATTCTAGCACTGACTATTCTTGCAACCACTAGAATTTCATTCTATGACTGTTCCTACAACCAAAACAGACAAAATAGTGTCTTATTTGTAGCTCAGATTTTAATTCCTGTTATCCATTTTAGCTTCTAGCATAGTCGTTGATTGATGTTCAACATTTATCTCATTCCTTCTCAAGCAATTTACTTTCAGCATTGTGTGTTCCTTAGCTATAGAATGAAATGGCTACCTTGAGTTCCTAGTGCACATACTATGCTAACCCATTTCAAGTTCATGTCCCTGGGTTGACAAGTTAAATGCACCTTCATGATGATTGAAATACCTATTCAAGTTAGATGTCCAGTCTCTGAATCATGGTTGTAAAGGCTTAGCTATTAAAATCATTATAGAAGGCCAACATTTTTGGTGTCGTTGCTGGGGATGGTGTCAAACTAGGGAGTCTTTTGGAGTCATTGGTAGTTTTCTTGATGTAGTGTTTTTGGAAGTTGTTCTTAGTATATCCTCATTTAGGAAGTAATGAGCCCCCTTATTCTTTACCAATTATTTGTGTGAGCTAACTAATAATGAGTGATACTGCATGCATAGAGGAAGGAGAAGGGATGCTTATTGGAGATTAATTCCTAAAAATCCTAATCCATTCAAGCTAGTTGAATATTAGAATCTACCAGAAGAAGAAGAAGAAGATCCACGCCCCTTTGCTAATGCATATCCTAATCTGACTAGTTATGAAATATCCTCTAAAGATCAAAATCAACTTGACTAGAACCCCTTTTCTTTGGAACCACATCAAGTAGACATGGGTGATGCAAATAGAAACAGACCTAACCAACCAACTTTTATTTTCCCCATTGCCCATCAAAATGAAGTTGACAACATCAAGAACATTCTTGCCTCAACACTCCCAAAGTTTTATGGACTTGTCACAAAAGATCCGAATATGGCTTTTTATTTGAGTTTGACATACTTTGCAGGAGTTATGATTATACTACTGATGCACATAGGCTTAAGCTACTTCCTACCACTCTAAAAGAGGTTGCATTAAGATGGTTCATGAGCCTAGGGAGAGATACTGTGGAAACTTGGGAAGACATGAAGACAAAATTCCTTGATAAATACAAAGAATATTGTAGGGGAAGTGACATGAGAGGAGGTGACATTTTCATGATGCAACAAAAGGAAGATGAGAGCCTAGAAGATTACCTTGCAAGGCTTTTTTTTTCCTACAAAAATATCCACACCATACACTTAATGGAGACTCACAAAAGTTTCTTTTCCTGAGAGGAATCAATGATAGCTGCATTGATGCCTTGGATCTCATGGGAGGAGGATATATCTCCCAAGTTCCTTGGGAAAATATGAAGAAAATATGTCAAAACTACTCTAGGGAAACTTCAAAGAAAGGGAGAGATTACCAATCTTCCATGGGTAAGTCAACTTCCAGTGGAGTTTCAAGAATCAAGATTACTTATTTACTTTAAGACTTCAAGAAATATATTATAAATAATATAGCTACTCAACTAGATACACTTCTATCCAAGAAGAAGCAAGAGGAGGTAGAGGCAATGTTGATAGAGTATTTCCCCCACTACAGACAATAGAAGAAGGACTATAGATGTAAGGTAGTAGTTAATCTTGAAAGCAAATAGGTTCCACTTGAGTTCAAGCAAATCCAAATTGAAGAAGACCAAGTCAACTATGTTTCACAAAGGAAGCCTTGGGCTCCAAGACAAGGTATGCCACTAGATCCACTATCCTATATTGGGCCATATTTTAATTCCTATTCATCTGGTAACCAATGGAAGCCCCCATATCCACCCAGTTATGGAGGATATCCACCACAAAATTGGAGTAACCCTCCAAATTCTTGGCCCTGTCATCAGAGTTCTCCACCCCAATGGCAACAACCTCAAGGGAATTGGCAGCAATTTCAAGGCCATTGGCAGCCACCTCCAGGAAATTGGTAGCAAACAAATCAATGGAGAGGAGGGAAGCAATGGCCTACTCAGACAACCAGTTACATGTAGCCATCTTCTCAGCCCCAATAGCCTCCTATAATGCCTCCACCTAATAATCCAAGCTCAAATGCACCTAAACCTACTCAACTACCAATTCAGCCCACACCCAATCCAAATAACAAGCCACAACAACAACCTACATACTCTACTGATTCAAATCAATTCCCCGCATATGTTGTGAGTGTAAGTGACATCCACTTGCATTTAGGTACTACTCTACTAACCCCTTCCAAGCCCATTATCACTGATCTTCCTATGGAAGAGGAAGAGGAACCTCTAAATGATCCCATTCAACCAAGTGTACCTAAAAGTCTTGAACTAGCCCAAGTCAAGCAGAGTAAACAAGAACCACCATTTCTTTAGAGATTGGAAGTTTCCAAGAAGAAAGGAGAAGAGGAGGATACAACTTTTGATATCTTGGATCAGCTAAAGCATACATGTGTCCACATACCTCTATTTCAGGCCATAAAGGATGTTCTAATCTATGGCAAGGCAATCAAGGAGGCATGTCTTAAGAATCTAGGTAGGAAAAAGAAGGACCCAACTATAGTTCATATGGTGGGACAACTAGCTAACATCATGTGCTGGGAAAAGTGACCATTCCCAAGTATAATGACCCAAGAAATATTTTGGTAGCAGTTGTTATAAATAGGGTCCAAGTAAAAAATGATCTAATTGATTTAGGGGCAACAATAAATGTAATGACCAAAGACATCCTACAATAACTAAATATTGCAACCATGAGATCTACTCCTACTATCCTGCAGCTTTCTGATAGCCCTCCTATTAAGCCTGATGGTGTAGTGGAGGATCTTGTGGTAGTTGTAGACTCCTGGGAGTACCCAACAGACTTTATGATTCTTTCTCCTAAATCTACACTAGGTGGGTATCCCATTATTCTTGGAAGGCCATGGTTGGAAATTGAAAATGCATACATTGGATGTCAGTTAGGTGACATGACCATTTCAGATGGGAGGAGCACTAAAAAAATTTGTTCTTTATCTGCCTGCTCAACCATCTCATGATGAAGATAATCCCGTATGGTCACATGTTGGTGAAGAGGCCGAAGAAGTTAACTTTGTGGTGTAGCTTATGATGCTAGGTAGAGGATCTTTCATGCAGCTCCAAGATGAGGATGAAGTATTAGCTAACATCATTCAAAACCATTGTGAAGTAGAGGAAGCATCATCTTCTCATTCTACTACTCTAGTTAAGAAACTTATGCCTGCTCTTCCTGTAGCCATTGTTCCTGCAAACAGACTTCCTACAATGACCGGTATGTACCATACATTGCTTCCCTATGAACTAAAGGTACCATGTGTTAATGTTCAGCAACCATGATAGAGTTAACTGCACAAGTATAGGTGTCAAAAGGAAAATATCTTAATGTTAATAGTAAATTGAATGAAGAACAACAATTGTTATTGGCAAACCTATTAAGGACCCATCAACATGCATTTGCATGGGATTATCATGATATGAAGGGATTGAATCCTAAACTTTGTACACATAGAATTTACATTAGAGATGATTGCACCAGAGTAAGATAGTCACAAATAAGAATTAACCCTACACTAAGAGAGATTGTGAAAGGAAAATTGTAGAAATTACTAGATGTAAGATTTATCTACCCCATTTCAGATAGTCAGTGGGTGTATCCATTAGTGATTGTGCCCAATAAAGGAGGGAAATGGTGATTTTATGTTGATTATAGGGAACTTAATGTTGCCACCAAGAAGGACCACTTTCCTTTACCCTTCATTGATCAAGTTTTGGACACACTTGCAGGAAAGCAATACTTCTCTTTTATAGATGGATTCGATAGCTACAACTAGATCCAAATTTCACTAGAGGACTAGGAGAAGACTAAATTTACCTGTCCACAGGGGGACTATTCCTATTCGGTGCTCCCATTTGGCTTATGCAATGCACCTGCAACTTTTCAAATGACAGTCATTACCATATTCTTAGAAATTTCTCATGATTGCATGGAAATTTATATGGATGACTTTACCACTTCTGGTGTTGATTTTAATCAAGCATTGGAAAATATCAGAAGGTTCCTACAGAGATGTGAAGATCAAAACTTGTCCTTAAACAATGAAAAGTGCTTATGATGATGCAGGAAGGCGTAGTTCTTGGCCACTACATCTCACATAAGGGAATTCAAGTAGATCTTGCAAAGATTGAGGTGATCACAAATCTGCCCACAGTTGAAAAACAAAAGGATGTTAGGAGTTTCTTGGGTCATGCAAGATATTATAGGTGTTTCATCAAGGATTTCAACAAGGTAGCAACACCATTGTACACTCTTCTCACTAATGATGTTGAATTTCAGTGGAATGAACCCTGTCACAAGGAATTTTCTGACTTGAAGGAAACTTTGACTCATGCTCTTATACTCAAAGGGTCGAATTGGGAACTTCCTTTCCACATCCATACTGATGCATCAGATTATACCATAGGAGCAGTCTTAGGACATAAAGAAGGAGCTATTGAAAATTTCATTTACTTTGTTAGCAAAAAATTACAAGGAGCTAAATTCAATTATACAGTGACAAAGAAAGAAATGTTGGTAGTAATCTATGCACTGAATAAATTCAAACATTACATAATAGGCTTCCAATTGGGTATGTGTAGGATCATCATGGAAAAAACAGGCCCTTAAGTGGCAAAAAATTTAGAAAAATCAGAGTTAGACAACTTAACGTAAAAATTTGAATAAGTTATCCATATTATTTCAAAAATATGTAAGAATAAAATCTATAGAAAATTGAATGTAGTTTCTAAAATACTAGTATTTTTTTTAAAAAAACAAAAAATATATTTGGTGAAAATTTGAAATTTCAATGTAGTGGTACTTAAATTTTAGGAAAAATAAGAAGTAGGTGTCTGTCTGACCACCCTAACCAAAATAAAATGATAATATTTTTTTATAATATTTTAGATATAAGTAGAGGACTCATTCCTTGATGTGATACATATTTTTTTGTAATTTATTTCCAAGTAAATAATTAATTATGAATGTTTTATTACAACTTTTAAAAAAATATAAAAACTCGTATGTTTGACCACCTTAACATGGTCAAAACTTCATGAAATTAAAATTTTCTTTTTTTAATCCTATAGTATGTAAAGCATAGAATGTGACACATGTTTTGGATTCAAAAAATGTGATACCATTTGAAATCTATAGATGTTTTTCAATCAACCTATCAATCAGGACTTTACTCATAATTTGAATAGAAAATGAATAATAATTACTTATTAAATTCAAAGTAAAGAATAATTTATATTGGTAGAAAGATGGGAATGTCCTTTAAAAACCCTTTTTGTTTCATCAATTTTGGGTAAAAAAATAGTCATCAGCCACATACCCATCATATTGCCACTTTTTGGCCCATCATGATCCTACACATACCCAATTATTTGTGTGCACTAATCATATAGCCATCAGATATCTCATGAATAAACCTTTGATCATAGGTAGATTAGCAAGATGGTTATTGTTGATGTAAGAGTTTGATATAACCATTGTGGATAAACCAGGGAAAGCCAATTTTGTTGCATATTTTCTTTCAAGGATGACTACATAAGAAGACAATCAACCCATAGATGACTCTTTTCCTGATGAGCATCTATTCTCCCTTAGTATACAAACACCTTGGTATGCTAACATAACTAATTATCTGGTCATAGGTAGAGTTCCTTTTCACTTCTCTCCAAAAGAGAAAAGGGCACTCATTGAAAAATATTTTCCTTTCTCTTGGATTGCTAGATGTTTGTTTTATACTGGACCTGGCCATGTCACGAGAAGATGTGTGAGAGAAGATGAGACATATGAAATTTTGCATGCATGTCACAATGAACCATGTGGAGGACACTTTGCAACCAAGAGGACAACAATGAAGGTTTTGAACATATGATATTACTGGCCAACACTCCATAAGGATGTAGGAAGGTATACTCGAAAATGTGATAGATGTCAAAGAATGGGTAGACCAACTAGATCTGATGAGATGCCACTTTTCCCTTAGTTATTAATCACTCCCTTTGACAAGTGGGGATTGGATTTTTTGGGACCCATTGAACCTCCATCAAATGGTAAGTCTTATATATTGGTATGCACTAATTATGTGACAAAGAGGGTAGAAGTGAAGGCCATGAAGCATGCAATAGATAACAAGGTTGAAAATTTTCTTTTCGAAGATATTTTCACAAGATATGGAGTCCCAAGAGAAATAGTGAGTGATCAAGGGGCACAATTCACATCATCCCTTGTTGCAGCACTAGTTAATGAGTACAACATAAGGCACATGAAATCTACTCCTTATCACCCCCAATCTAATGGCCAAGTTGAGGTGACCAACAGAGAAATTGAAGCCATTCCGACCAAAATAGTAGTAATTCATGGAAAGGATTGGGCAAACAGATTACCATAAGTTGTTTGGGCCTATAGGATAACCTGGAAAACAACTACAAACTTCACCCCATTTGAGTTGGTATATGGAAAGACAACTATGATACCAATTGAATTTGAATATAAGGCTCTACAAACTGTAGTAGATTTGGGGATGGATATTTCTAAGGCACAAAAAGAAAGAATTATGTAGCTAAATGCTTTGGATGAGATAAGAAGAGCAGCCCTGCAACATACAAAAGTAGTGCAGAATCAGAGAATCAAGTGGCATGAAAAATTTATCAAGGACAATAAATTCCAACCAGGAGATTGGGCCATGTTCTATGACTCAAGATATCAGGAAAATGCAGAAAAATTACAGAAAAGGTGGCTAGGACCATATGAAGTTGCCGAGGTCTTTCCTAATGGAGCTATTTAACTTACTACCATTGACCCTGTAAGGTTCAAATTACTTTTCAATGGTCATCACCTTAGATTATATCATAAGCCAACTTCCAAAGAAGAGTTCCTATAGCAAAATTTCACCCAACATTTAGCACTTGAGCTTCTTGTAACTGAAGGAAGTAGACCTAGGGTCCCTCCTTCTAGCTAATTAAGGTATGAACCTCTCATAATAAAGACTTTGACTTATGTGGAAGTCCATTTCTTTGTTCATCCTCCCATTCACCCATCCATCACCACCTTTCTCTCTCTTCCATCACTTCATTCCACCTCAGCTCATTCCACTTCATTTTGATTAATTGCTCAATTTATGCCCTAAAAGGAAAGGGTACTTTCTCCACAATATTTGCAAAAAACCCTCCACACATTCAGGTATGTGTGCATTAATTGCTATCTTTAATCATCTTTTAAGTGTGATTCATTTAATCAATGTATGTTAGTATAGATGTTCATAAATATATGTCATTATTCCTTATCAAATCACCACTCCCATTTCACATGTGTGGAAAAAAGTCCAAATTTAGGTTGGGGGGAGGGGAAACAAAAATATGTAAATATATTGCCCATGTGTCAATCTATGCTAGGCTACGTTAGAAAATTTAAAATGATCTAATTTGAAATATGAGTGAGAGGACAACTTGCATGTGTGAAGTGATATTAACTACATCCACCATTTCTTCCCATCATAATTCCCCTTTATCACTCATTTTCTTTCCATTATTAACCCTGTTCTAATCTTGAGTTGCAAGCAAAAAGGTGAAACAAAGAAAAGAAAATTCAGTTGATATTGGCATTGGAAATTTAGCAAGTATTGTAGGAAAGTGAGCTTGATTTTCAAACAGGAATTGTAGGAAAGAAGTTGTAGAGCATTTGTTTGATTGTAGATAGTGGGAGGTGGGTTAATTCAAAATGAACCCATGGTGCATGATGTTTTATTGTAGGATCATGCCTTGGATTGAAGCAATTTATAGTGAGTATGAGGTAAAGATAACAACAAAGGAGGAAACTATGAGAAGATGCCTATCACAAAGATGGAATAGTCTAACTAATGAGCTGAAATACGCTAAGCCTCATTCCATCCACAATTATGTTGCAACACTAAAAAGGAAATTGATAGGTATATTCAAATTGGGAGAACAAAGTGGTGATCTTGGCTTCCCCTAACTTTCCAACCGCCCATGCTCATGTGGCCCGTGCCAAACTTCAGATTCTAGTGGTATGATATTGTTGTAGAAAAATAGAGATGGAACATATTTGACATATTGAGAGGATTCTATTGGGATCCCAATTCACACACTGCAACCACTGATGTTAGACAACTATCAGTTGCAAATTTTTGACCCTTGACCAAGCTAAAGAACAACCCTTCCCTTGTTAGAGGACCAACAAAATGTTAGGTTGGGGGGAGTGATGAGCCTAGTTTTTGGTCCAATTTTGGGTAGAATCTATAGTTTATTTGTTGGTAGATGTCACATAATCTAATGTTAAATGTTGGTATTTTCATAATATTTTTTGTCAAACCATTGAGGGTATGTGTAGGATCAGGATGGGCCAAAAAGTGGCAATATGATGGGTATGTGGCTGCGACTATTTTTTTACCCAAAATTGATGGAACAAAAATGGTTTTTAAAGGAGATTCTTAGCTTTCCACCGATATAAATTCTACATTTTACTTTGAATTTAATAAGTAATTATTAGTCATTTTCTATTCAAATTACGACTAAAGTCCTAATTGATAGGCTGATTGAAAAATATCTATAGCTTTCAAGCGGTATCACTTTTTTTGAATCCAAAACATGCATCACATTCTATGATTCACATACTATAGGATTAGAAAAAGAAAAATTGAATTTCATGAAGTTTTGACCAAGTTAAGGTGGTTAGACATATGAGTTTTTCTATTTTTTTAAAATTGTAAAAAAAAATTCATAATTAATTATTTACTTGAATTTTTTAAAAATATGCATCACATCAGGGCATGAGTCCCTACTTATATCTAAAATATTTTAAAAATATTATCATTTTATTGTGGTTAGGGTGCTAGAAAGACACTTACTTCTTTATCTTTCCCTAAAATTTAAGTATCGCATTGAAATTTCAAATTTCACCAAATATATATATATTTTAAACAAAACTAGTAGTTTAGAAACTACATTCAATTTTCTACAGATTCTATTCTTACATATTTTTGAAATAATATAGATAACTTATTCAAATTTTTACGTCAAGTTACCTAACTCTGATTTTTCTGAATTTTTTGCCACTTAAGGGCCTACTTTTTCCATGATGATCCTGCAAATACCCTTGACATTGAACTTAATCCTATCTTTGAAAGCTTTAATGAAATTTGGCATATTATGTGGATTATCTATATTAATTTTGCATGTGGTTAATGAATGTTCCTTAAGGTGGTTATAGATTTGCAGTTATTATGTGTACTCACACTACCATGCAAATTTAATATGCTAAGTTGAGGAAGAAACCACCACTTGGGCATGCACCATAATGTCTAGTAAAGGAATCACTCCAAGTCAAAGGAGGCCAATGACAGAAGATTCTTCATGCAACTGAATGCAACCGCCTTGTAGTGGAATTTAATGATCGAGCATGCATGTGTGTTACTACTGTGTTGAATCTGTGTTTGGACCTGCATGTCTAACTAGATTCCATGCACATGTAACTGCCATCGCTCTATTTTCTCTGTTTTCCCTAAATGGCATCCTCCCAATCATGGAGTTGACTAACTTGTTTAGTTGTTAGTATAAATAATGATCGGATGCTCCTTCTTTAGGAGGTTGCACAATTTGATATTGTACTTGCACTCTTCAGTTTTCAGTCATACAAATTCACCACTCTTTTGTACTCATGATTTATAGTGAATAAAATAAAGTTATGAGTTCAAGCATCTGAGTTCTCATTAGTTTTAAAGGATACTTATCCAAGGGAGCCCACTTGGTGAGTAATCCATCTTCTTATTTTAGCATTAGTTTAGTATTACTTGTTGTTTAACACTTAGTTAGAAGTTTGGCACTAACTATTCTTACAACCACTAGAATTCTATTTTGTGACTATTCCTACAACCAAAGCTGATAGAATAGTTTCTTGCTTGTTGCTTAGATTTTTATTCTTGTTATGCATTTCAACTTATCATACTTGTTGATTGATGTTCAACATTTGTCTCATTCCTTTTCAATAAATTTACTTTCAGCATTATGTGTTCCTTAGTTGTAGAATGAAATGGTTGGCTTGAGTTCCTAGTGCACATACTGTGCTAACCCATTTCAAGTTCACGTCCCTAGGTTGACAATTTAAATGCACCTTCATGATGATTGAAATGGCTATTCAGGTTAGATGTCCAATCTCTAAATCATGGTTGTAAAGGCATAGTTATTAAAATCATTGTAGGAGGCCAACATGTGTAAAAATCTAAATTTTGACCTAAATTGGGACTCATTTTCTAGGAATGGAAAATTAGTCTAGTTAGGGTTTTCTAAAACTTTAAAGTTTGAATTGGCTCTTCTTAGTCTGCTCAATCCGCTTGTTCAAGTTTCATGATCTGAATCTTTGTAAATAAACCTGTAAGCATTCTCCAATGTTCTCTAATGGTTGATGACAACTTTAGACACTTTAACAAATTTCTCCAATCTTACTTTAAATGCATCTTCAATTTAAACCTGTAAATCACACATTAAAAAGAGGGAAACATATTGTTTTGTTAGTGGAAAGGGGTTTGCTTTTTTCAAACCCCATTTTGGTAATCAAACCTCATTTTGGTAATCAAACCTTGTAATGAAATGAAATAGGAATGGAGAATGATGAATGAAAAAGATATGATGCTGCAACTCACCAAAATCTAACAACAAAATGATGTAAACATGTATGAAGTGGCTCCAATGGATGTGGATCTTGACTCTTGCTTGAGTAGGATATATTTTGAATGAAATGCTAGCTTGAATCACAAAACCCTACATCACAATTGTTAGCTCGAAAATAAACACATGCATGAAGACTTTGGCATGATGCTTGATGACTGAATGATGCTCTAAAATACTTGATAATCTTCCTTGAGTGCTCTTGTAAATGCCTGAATGCTCTTGTGAACTCAAACTTGCTATTAGGATGCTCATTCAACTTGCTAGGTCACTTGATTGCTTGTTAGGAGAAAATTAGTGAAATAAACTTGTATTTATCCTTAATTATGCAAGAGTTCCCAAAATTACAACACTACAAGTTGAAATCAAATCTAGGAGGATAAAATCCTGCCAAAAATTTGAATTAATTTTAATTTTGAGCCACACAAGACTCATTCGCCCAAGGTGGCGAATGAGTCCCAATTAGGCATAATTTATAGGATCATTTTTAAAAATACTTAGGAAGGCGTGAAACCAGGTTTGGGACCCAAAAACCTAGGTGGGACTCATCCGTCCAAGAGAGCGAATGAGTCCCAAATCACTAAATTTTGGCCATGCAACTTGAAAACACCTAAATTATGATTGGATATTGATTTATGTCAGGATTATCCTTGAAAAGACACATTAAATGGGGTTTGTGGATGCAAAATAAGGTCAATTAAAGCATAAAGAAGCCCAATTATTAAATAAAACCCTAGAAAAGTGTGAAAGTGTGTTATAACACTTTACAAAACTCCAAATAAGGCATTAATAAGCTTATTTAGTTCACAAGGGCTCAAGACCTAATGTGAATATGTAAGACATATTGCAACAATAAATCAAGGCCATGTTAGGGGGGGCCTTTTTTTGTCATTATATCTAGCCCCCACTTTAGTGAGAGGAGGGAATTTCTTCCAACTCACACTAAAGTAGACCAAATGCACTAATGCTATTAAGATAGGATGACTATGATCAAGAGGTCGTGCAAGCCCCTAGGACCAAAGTCCTATGGAAAACCAACATAGGCATATAAGAACACGTGAAAATGATATAAAGAGAAACAACAAGGCACAAACATACACTCATGGATGGTATGTGTTCACACACACATGCAAGTGGCTAAGGTAAATTCATGCCCTCGTTTAGCTTACTATCAAACCATACCAAATTTATACCTCATGATAACTTTGATAAGGCTCGACACAACAATGAACTTTGAGCTTCATGAGGAAATTAAAAATTCATATGCATGGATCTTATGAACAAACAAGATGGCTCCATATGCATGTAAGGTGTATTTTGCAAGGTGACCATATAACTAAAAATGCAAAATATTAAATATAAAGAAAATTCGAAGGAGTCTTGCTTAGTTCAGACAAGGTCTTAACTTAGGGAACATTGTGCCTAATGTCTCCAAGAGAGGACCAATCAAAGAATAAAATATTCACAACTTAGGGGATGCAGTGCATCACATCAAGCCACTGAGAGGAATGTAATGTACTAGGATAGATCACACTCTTGAAGGACATCACACCCAATGTTTTCCACAAAGAAAAATACCCATTGCATAAAGTTAAAAGACTACACAATGAAACATGAAAAAGGAAAAAATGCAAAAGAATAATTCCAATGAATTCCCCCACTTTAAAGAGATTGCTAAACAACCTACTATGAGCAATTACTGAAAAGTAGCAAATGATAAATGCTAAAAATAAATAAGAAATGAGAGCCAATTGGGAAAGCCCTATGCCAAGTCATATGTTTCCAAGTAAAGCTATGTCATATAAGAAGAAAGGACAAGAGAGGGGTTTCCCCCAAAATGAAAATCCAAACACGTAAGGGATCTATGAATTTGGGGTTAGTTTTTTCTTGCTACAATGTTTTTAGAGAGCTTAGAACTGTCATCATTCCTCAAATACACATAAAACTAGAAGAATGACACAAAGAGATTGAAAACAAAGAAAAATCCTTTTGGGTCAACATAAGAGAGACATGAGTGTCTCAATGCCTTACATCATCCCCAAAAGGAAAACACAAGACAAAGAAAAAATAATATTTTGGGTCAACATGGAAGAGACATGAATACCTCGATGCCTTGCATCATCCCCAAAAGGAAAACACAAGACAAATGAAAAGATAAAAGAAAATATTTTGGGTCAACATGGAAGAGACATGAATGTCTCGACGCCTTGCATCATCCCCAAAAGGAAAACACAAGACAAAGAAAATAAAAGAAAGCTTTTGGGTCAACATGGAAGAGACATGAATATCTCAACACCTTGCATCATACCTAAAAGGAAAACACAAGACAAATGAAAAGAAAAAAGGAATAAAGGAAAAATATGAAAGATTTACGACATATAGAAGAATGAAGGTAAAAATAGAGGAATTCCACAGAGAGAGAGAGAGAGATACATCAAATAGCATAGTACAAGGGATCACATTATGCACATGAAATCACTCAAAAGAACTTGTGAAAATAAATAATGTAAAAGACTAGTAAGGAATATGTTAGTTAACCTAGGTAAAGGGATAATGACAAAGGTAGTTACTACGACAAGGCTATCTAATTCTTTCCCCCACCATATGTAGGACAAGAATGAGGTGAGGTATGTGATAGGAAGGAGTTCCTTACATAATGAAATGATTTGCAATAAGTGTATAACATGTAATAGTGAGAATGTTATTATTCTGCAACTACTACATGCAAAAGAATAGAAGGGTATTGCTTTAAGGGACTATTTCTATAATATCAATCCTTTTGCATATTTTTTGTAAAGCATGAAATTCATTGGTACTATGTGCAAGCATTCTATGGTATCGACAATGTGATGTGTTTGTGTTCTTAGGATTTGGTTTTTAGTCTTCTCTTATGGGAGGTAATGTAATTAATCCTATATGTAAGAGTATCTACAAATTCCTTTCAATGTTAGTTGGTGGGTAAGGGAATTGGAGTTTCTTTAGTTTGTAAGGTCTTTTGCACTTTCTAGATTCACTAATTTCTCGAGTTGAATGTTGAGGAGGACCTAAGACAGTGCTATCATCCTTATTATTGTTATGAGGCATTGGTTGTTCTTTAGGAAGAAGGAAACTGATATCAGGAGGAGGATCTTGATATCCCAGCCATTTTTTATTTTCAATTGGTATTTTCTCTAAGAGTTGATGAATTTCATGTTCACTTGTTGTATCACATCCTTGTTTACTCAAGATTGTGAATCCTTTTCCATATGTATCTTCTAGGTTGATGGAAGTGTCAGTCACTTTGTCAACATAGTATGGTTGAATGTTTACTTGCTTAGAAGAAAAAAGTTCACCTATTGTAGGGAACTTCGGTTCAACTTTTTTCTCCACTTCAAGATGTAAGTAACCAAAAATCTCAAAGGGTGGTATCATAAGAGGTTTTGGTTGTTCCATTGATGGGTAAAATGATGCATTAGCTTCAAGGTTATTAAGCCAATCGTTTAGGAACGTATTCATGTTGTCATCATCTTCTCCAATGATGTCAACATATGAGGAGGACATGCATGAGGAGTTGAAGGAGCATGAGTCAATTCAATTTCATTAGGGTCATTTCCAAAAGCGTAACTTGACACATCCACTAAGGATTTCAAGGACATCCATAGTTTTCCAAAGCACACATCCATGATGCAAATTTTAGATTCTAAAATATGCAACAATGTGAAATGAAATATTCTAGATAATTTTTTTGAATTTAAGCAATGCACAAAATGAAAAATTTAAACTAAATGCAATGAATTGAATGAAACAAAAAATTTGTAAACTAAAACAGAGAGGTTTTAACAACAAATAGAAACTCATAAAAAATGCTTTAAATGCTAAAAAATGTAGTGCAGAATTTGCACTGGGAGTGATTTGGCCAAAGGGGCGTATGAGTCCCAGTGAGGGTTCTTTTAAAAAAAAAGAATTTTTTAATTGATTTTTATGCTTTTTATGTTGTATGATCTGTATCTTAAGTGCAAATGCAGATTTTGTATGATTTTCACTGATTTAAGATGCAAAAATGCAAGCTATATGAACTTTCACTAATGCAAAATTAGAAAACCTTTAATGCCAATTAACTACTACAAACCTTGTAGGAAGAATGAAGAAGAACATCTCGCTATGTACCTATTAGTGTTGTTATTGATGTCACCATGCTATATGAGTTGCAACTAGAAGTTTAAGTTCTAGCTTGATCCAGTATTCTAAACCAATATGCAGTTATTATCCTTTGGTATTTTAGTCCAAAATCGTTCATTGATGAATATTATATCTTGCGGTTTTTGGAAATGGTTTTTGTATTTTAGAAGCTTGTATGTTCAGATTCTCATGTTCACAGGTGCTCGTATAGGGAGTTGGAAATATTCTGTTGTTGCATTTTTCTAGTAGGTCTATCCCTGGATGACCTAATGGATAGTTAGTGTTGTAATGAATTGATTTTGTGTTGTGGATGTATTTGTGACCTATCTTAGGTCCATTCCAGAATATTGTAGAATGCTACTCATTTGAATTATATTTGGAAAAAAAATTGTACAAGCTTGAAGCTGACAGTTAATATTTTTACTGAAAAGGATTACATCTAATTAGGTTGATCTAATTGATGCTTTCAAATATGTCAGATATATATATTGGACAATTTTGAGATTGAAGTAGTGATAGAGAAGAATACAAGTGTGTGAAGATGATGAAGTGTTTAAAGTGAGTTTACTGAGCATCAAAGAAACTAAATCAACACTTGTTAGGTGTAACTTTATCACTTCATTTTTGGTTGTAATCCATTTTGTTATTGTAGCTTTTGTAGGCAATGAGCCTCCCATTTTGGAAAGTGAGTCCTGGTAGTGATCCACCCTTTGTAATATCTTATAACTAGTTATACTAAATTGTGAGCTAATCCTCATCGTGTTTTTTTCCATTTTGGGTTTTCCACATAAAAACCATGGTGTTCATGTGTTGTGTGTTCTTATGTTCTTCTAATGCTCTTTCTCATTCTTACTATTATATGCATTGGAGTAATTGGATGGAATTTGTTCAATAAGTTTAAGAAGATACTAATTCACCCCCCCTCTCAGTATCTTGGGTATTCAACAATTGGTATCAAAGCTTGGTTCCTCCAAGGAATCCTAACAATTTGAGGAAGTCCTTGGGGATTGAACAAATGGATGATAAAGAAATTGAAAGAGCTAAAGAAATTCAAAGGAATACATAGAGAAGTGAGTGAGAAATTAAAACAAGCAGATGAAGAGATCACCGAATTGAAGGAGTAAATGGAGGAAAATAAGAGAATTGAAGATTTCCTAAATATAGTGGTGAAAAGCAAGTCTAATGAATGCACAAGGCTTGAACAAGAAGTGGTAAACCTGAGAGTAGATATGGAAAAATAAAAAACTTTGCAAAGATAAGTTCAAAACAAGATCCACGAAGCTTGATGAGTTGATTGTAGGACATAAACCAACTAAAGAAACAGGTGAAAGATAAAAGGATATGCATACCTCAGAGATAATGGATAATCAAAAGACTCAAAATAAAGAAAATAGACAAGAAATCCAAGAAGCTTTTCTAGAAGACCACCTATCAGATAGCCAAATGCTCAAAGGTATCCATTTTTTAATGGTGTTTTATTTTCCTACAATAAATTTGGTCACAAGGCAATAAAGTGTAGAAGTAGAATAAACTCGTATGCTAGTTCCTTTTTTGGAAAATATTTCACATGCAAGAAAATTGGACATAGAGCTAGTGAATGCAGAACTCAGATGATGAATTGGTCTAAAGGATGAAGAATGAATGAATCTTTTGTTGGCTGCTACTATACATGTAATAAGTTTTGACAGAAATAAAATCAGTGCAGATAAAAGGTTAATGGAAGTCAAACAAGTCAAAAAAAAAATTGTTTGCTGCAATTGCAACATGCCCAGACACATTTTAAGAGTTTGCGTAAGTAAAAAGGGAAATCAGTCTAACTTGGTAAAGAAGAACATGAACTAGTGAAGAAAATTGACAAGAATGAGGTTAAGCAAGAAATGAACAAGATATGGAGGAAGAAAGAAGAGCTAGTGACAAAAAATGTGTATGTGCCCCCATTCAGTGTAGAAAATTCCTCTGGTAATTAGAATCAACATGGTCTTAAAGGGAGCATCAATAGAAAATTGTTCAACCCCCTAGATATCTATTGTGTTAGACCTTGGCATGAAGATATGATGTAAATGATGGATAAACAATGCTTATGCAAAAGGAACTGGAAAAAAAGTTGTAGGAATGATAATTTGCAGAGCATATTACAATTTTTCTATGCAATGAAGAGGTTTTTTAACAAATTTTTGAAATATGCCACATTTAATGTGAATTATGGTAGATCGTTGGTTTATAAAGCAGATTTGTAAGACATTTTGATCACTTGTGCATTTGAAGAAAGTGAAGAGCAATTTGGATAAATATTGAGGTGATTCGAAGAGTGTCGTGCAAACCCTAGTTTTGGTTCATGTGAAAGAAAAAGGTATTTAACTCTTTTATGCCATTGTGGGTTCATGTGAATCTTCTCTTGAAATCATTTGAGCTTGATTTGTGGAAAAATGGCAACCCTTGTAGTTATAAATGTGTCAGAAAGACCTAGACCTTCCTATAAGGAGTATTCCATGAAGGCATTGGAGGATGACCCTATAGGCACCTTCTCATCTATTTCTTATAGTGTCATGCCCACTGAAGACACTAGAATGTACATTCATGTTAAAACTGAGGAATATAATCACACCAAATTGATAGATAAGCGAAAAAATGAGCTCACTGGGGATGATTTCTTGGTAAAACCAGAGTATGCAAATCTAGTTACAAAGAAGTTGTATAAGTGGAATCCATTTCCTAACATTTGTTCCACTTTGATGACAAGAGATAGAAGGAAAATTAAGAAAATAAAGAAAGAAATTGCATAAGCCATCAAGGGTATGGCTGAGAAATATGATATGTTTGGTGCACTCCCATCTAGTTCTGCACCTAAATCAGGAGAATAAGTTTCTATAGAGGTAAGGGAAGACATTACTTTGAGTATAGGTGATACAAACATTCCTATAGAAAAGATTGATACAGATATCTAGTTCTAGATATAGTTGTTACAAATGATCCTCTAGAGATAAAGAAATAAAATGAGGAAGAAGTTGAACCAGAGAAGCATGATGTTGTCCCTCCAAAGCATGTTGAAGAATAAAAAGATAAAGATGAAGGTGAAAGGAATGAAGAAGAAAGAGGAAAAGTTGAAAAAGAAGAAGAAAAGGTAGAGGAAGAAGAAAGAAATGGGGAATCTACCAGAAATAATGAAGAAGATCAAAGGTAGGTTGTAGATTCTCATAGGTCCCCCAGAGAATCCTCCTCTGGTGATGATGTATTAAAAGGCTTGTTATCCAATCAAATTAAATTGTAGTCGGTGATTCCTCCAAAAATTCTACAACTCCCCATGATTCAAGGCAATGTGGATTTGGATGATATTTCTCCTATTCATAAATTGGTGTTAGGGGATGCATTGCATGCATTTGGAAGAATATAAATTATGGAAGCATATCAAAAGGGGACATAGCTTATTGATGATGCTCTCAAAGCCTTGCAGGAGGCCACTCTAGATACATCAATAGATACATCTCTTAATCCAGTAGAGAATTTGAAACTTCTATTGGAATCCTTTAAGGAGTATGCCTCCAGACTAGGTGAGAAGACAAGGAAATATATTGAGGAGAAATTGGTAGAGAAAAGGCTTTTGGAACTTCATGATAAGTGTGATCTGGATCACACCAATGTGAAAAGGAGTTTGGAAGTTGTGCAGGCTTGTGAGTCTAAAGCAAATACTGTATTTTCTTATTGCATAAAGTGGTCGGACGCCACACAAAATATCAAAGATCTCATGGAATCCATTGAATCTTAGTTGATAGTTGTTTCCCATACTTCAGTGCATCCAAAGATAGAGACAAGTCAACCTAGAATGCTATCTCTACTCATCGAGAAAAAATATTATTCTAGAAAAGTAGAAGGAAGATATCATCAGAATATTTAACCAGTTAGGTGACCTTGTGAGAATGGAGTACACTTTGGTTTCCAATACTTTAGCAAATGAAAATACAAATACAAAAAAGATCAATCTAACTCCAGGTACTCCAAATGATGCAAAAGAAAGTTTGATGGAACTAGAATCTCTGAACAAAATTTTGATATCTACTAAGAAGAGTTGGGAGAATGGTAAGAAAACTTGGCAAGGTACTCTCAAGGAGCTTCAAGGCTCACCTTCCTCCAAGTAATGCTTTTTTAGTTTTCATATTTTTGGACCACCTTTTGTCCTTGATGTCAAAGGGGGAGTGAATGTCATGAAGAGAAAAGGAGAGTGTGTTGCACATAGGAGATTTTTAATTCTTTTGGCACATGTTGCCATCAATGAAAATGGGGAGATTGTTGGAAGAATGAAGAAGAACATCTCACTATGCAACTTTTAGTGTTGTTGTTGATTTCACCATGTTATATGAGCTGCAACTGCAAGTTTAAGTTCTAGCTTGATCTGGTATTCTAAACCAATATGTAGTTATTATCCTCTGGAATTTTGGTCTGCAATTCTCTTCTGATGAATGTTATAGCTTGCAATTTTTGGAAATGGTTTTTGGATGTTAGAAGCTTGTATGTTCAAAATCCCATGTTCACAAGTGCTTGTATGGCAAGTTGGATTTATTTTTTTGTTGCAATTTTCTATTAGGTCTATCCCTAGCAGACCTAATGGATAGTTGGTGTTGTAATGAATTTATTTTATGTTGTGGATGTATTTGTGACCTATCTTAGGTTCATGCCAACATGTTGTAGCATGCTACTCATTTGAATTATATTTGGAAAAGTTTATGTACAAGCTTGAAGCCAATAGTTAATATTTTTGGTGAATAAGGATTGCATCTAATTAGACCGAACTAATTGATGCTTGTGGATATGTCAGATATATATATTGGATAGTTTTTAGATTGAAGTAGTGAAAAAGAAGAATGAAAGTGTGTGAAGATGATGAAGTGTGTAAATTTAATTTATTGAGCATCAAAGGAACTGAATCAACACTTGTTAGGTGTAACTTTATCAGTTCATTTTCTAGTTGTAAGCCATTTTGTTATTGTAGCCTTTGTAGGAAATGAGCCTCCCATTTTGGATAGTTAGTCTTGGTAGTGAGCCACCATTTGCAATATCTTATAACTATTTATACTATATTGTGAGCTAATCCTCACTTTGGTTTTTCCCATTTTGGGTTTTCCACATAAAAATTTGGGTGTTCATGTTTTGTGTGTTCTTATGTTCTGCTAATGGTCTTTCTCATTCTTACTGTTATATGCATTGGATTAATTGGATGGTGTTTGTTGAATAATTTTAAGAAGATACTGATTCACCCCCCCCCCTCTCAGTATCTTGGGTATTCAACAAACCTTAATACAAATGTTAATACAAGCAAGATCTAGGATGATGATGCACTCCAAATCAGAATTATAATGTTCTAAATGTAGGTTCACCAAAATGAAATGGAGGAATATGGGTTAGGGGATTTCGTATGGTTTAGAACATAGAGCACACCCATTTTCCAATTTCATTCAAGGATAAAACTAGAGATCTTAATGCAAAGGAGAAAGATTGCAGCCATTTTGCACTTTGGACTCATAAGGGATTCTACCAGTTGAATATAGTTCAAACCAATTCAACGTGTTTGGGTGTGAAAGGGGACTATTCCTAATGTAAACATATCCACCTGGATGTGTTAGAATAGTTCATTTGGTCACACAAGTTGTAGAATGAAAGTTGCACCACTTTGCAAATTTGCACTACTTGCATTTGACAACTTTTTTCCCATGCGAAATGTCACCACCATGGGAAAAAAACCTTTGAGATACTTGAAAACCAAAGAGAGTTTATTGAAGGGCCCAATGTGATCCCATAGACATGGATGATAAGTTTCTAGAGATGTCATGGTATCCAGTAATAACATGTTGAAAATTGCTTTGAACTCATAAGGGATTATGTTGGTTGAATATAGCTCAAGCCCGATTTGACATGTTTGGGTGAAAGAAGGGACCTGCCTAGCATGAGGACCTACTTTCCGGGATGCATTAGGTAGTTCATTTTGAGGGTCACACAAATTCTGATTGAAATTTACAGCACTTTAAAACTTTGCACCATGCAGCTGATAACTTTTTCCCAAGTGAAAATTTTCCACCATGGGAAAACACCTTTGAGATAGAAATGAGAGAGGTTGTTGTAGGGGCCCTAACGTGATACAGAGCTCACGATGAGAAGTTTCTAATTATCAAAGTATCTGAGAGTAAAACATGCGAAGATTGTAGCCATTTTGCACTTTGGACTCATAAGGAATTCTACTAGTTGAATGTAGCTTGGAGCGATTCGACGTGTTTGGGTGTGAAAGAGGACCATTCCTAGTGTAAACATACCCACTTGAATGTGTCAAAACCATTTGTTTGGTCACACGAGTTGCAGAATGAAAGTTGAATTACTTTACAACTTTGCACTACTTGCATTTAACAAATTTTTCCCCAAGTGAAAATTTGCCACCACAGTAAAACACCTTTGAGATAATGAAGACCGAGAGAGATTATTGTAGATTGGCCCAATGTAATCCCATAGGATTAGAAGAGAAGAACTTTTAAGCATCACGTATCCGAAGTAACAACATGTTGAAGATTGCAAATATTTTGCACTTTGGACTCATAAGGATTTTGTCTACAAATGTGGCTTGGAGTGATTCAACATGTTTGGGTGCAAAAGAGGACCATTCCTAGCATAAAAATACCCACCTAGATGCGTTGGAATAGTTTTCTTGGTCACATGAGTTGAAGAACACAAGCTGCACCACTTTGCAACTTTGCATTACTTGCATCTAGCAACTTTTTCCCCAAATGAAAATTTTCCACCATGGGAAAATTCCTTCAAGATAGCGAAAACCAAGAGAGGTTATTGTAGAGGGGACTAATGTAATCCCATAGGCTTAGACGATAAGTTTCTAAGCATCATGGTATCCAAGTAACAACATGTTGAATATTGCAGCCATTTTCCACTTTGGACTTTTAAGGGATTCTATTAGTGAATGTAGCTCAGAGCATTTCAACATGTTTGGGTGGGAAAGAGGACCATTCCTAGCATAAATTTACCCACCAAGACATGTTGGAATAGTTTTTTTTGGTCACACAAATTACAGAACGAAAGTTGAACTACTTTGCAACTTTTCACTATTTGCATTTGACAACTTTTTCCCCAAGTGAAATGTTGCCACCATAGGAAAATGCATCCAAGATAGAAAAAATCGAGAGAGGTTATTGTAGAGGGGATCAACATGATCCCATAGCCTCATACAATAAGTTTATAAGTGTCATGATGTCTTAGTAATAACCTATCAAAGATTGCATTCATTTTATACTTTAGACTCATAGGGGATTTTGCCAATTAAACGTAACAAAAAGTGAAAACTAGTGCCTTGCCTAACTAAGCTAAAAGTTACTGAAAAAATATATATTACCACACATTTAAATCCTTGGAAAATTTGGAAATCTTCTTGCTTCAAATGAAGTTTCTTGGAAACATTCAGTTGGAAGTCCATTCGATTGACCTTTTGACTCTAATTGCATTTAATTGGTATGTGCTCATGTTGTTCCATCCTTTTTTTGTGTTATTGGCCATGTGAATATGTTTCCAAAGTTGACAAGAGCACCAAATTCCAAGTGACTATTTGGAGAGATTGGTTGGTTGAAGAATGTTTCGGAGTTGTCAAAGGTGTTGGAGGGTATTGAAACATTGCTGCCCCAACTATTCATGTTGTTCTTCCCTTTTGGTATTTTGTGTAATTTTGGTTTTAGGAGTTGTTTGGTGTGGTTAGGAATTTTTTGGTGTGTTTAGGAGTTTCCTAAGGTCATTCATGACCATGTGAAATCATGTTATCCATTTTAGTATGTTTAGAGGGTCGTTATCAAATGGGCAAGAAAAGTTATCATGCATTTTTAGCAAGTTGTCAAAACTAGGGTAATGGTTACATGCAATCAAGAAAATGGTTCCTAATAATTGGAATCAATTGTAAATTTCTGGAAAAAGCATGAATACGCTATAATGGTCGAATGGAATGATGCAAGAGCACCCTCAAGACTTGATGCCTGCAAGAGGAAAAGTTTGATATTTTGTCTTGTTTTGTGTTCTTTCATGTTAATGAGGTAATTTTTTTACCAATTTCCATCATTTGGGGTCATTTTGAAAAGTTTTGTGTCATTTGTGTAAAAAATACAAAAAATGCTTGAAATTATTGTCAATGTTGTCAATAACAACTTTTTTTATTGTAATGTCAACTTTTTGAAAAGTTGTTAGAAGTTGGTTGAGGGTTGGTTGGGATTTGTTTCTTGTTTGTACAAGCATAAATATTCTTTCTATGAATGACCCAATGGTTGGAGGTGGGTTGGTTGAAGATTTGAATGAAATTTGAATCAATGTGGAGACTATTTCTATGTTTCTTTTCTACAATATTGCAACTCCATTGCATGTTATGGACTAGTACAGATTGGTACGGTCCCAAGATTGGTCTTGTTTGATAGAGCGATGAACTAAATTTCAATTTCATTTGGTTTGGTTCCTTCTCATTGAGTATTTTGAAAGTTATTGTAAATTTACTAAAACTCGCCTAAAACCCTAAGGTTATGTTTTTTGGGAAAAATGTCATAACTTTTGTTTCCACTATTAGATATTTATAAAAATTTGAGTAAAATTTTGTAACTATGTTATCTTCTACCTTACCAAAGTTATTGGCTTTTTTAGGTGTTTTGTGAAAGTTATTAATGATAGTTTGTTGTATTTCACAGTGAAAATTAGACTGTGTATTCATTCAAAAGCAAGTTGGGTGGATCAAGCCATGATTGGGTCTGGTTTGGAATTGGAGGTGTTGGGAATGTGTGCCAAGGTCCTATAGACCTGTTTCAATGAGTAATTGATCCATGATAAGAAGTTTTTCAATTTGATGTGATTGTCCTATTAGGACTGTACAAGGCAGTTTTGATCCTAGGTGCCTAAGAACATGTTTCAAGTGCATTTGTGAAGCAAGGATGAAGAATAGATTTAATGGAATCCTTGTAGCCCTATTTCAAGAATTTGAAATCCTTTAAAAGGTCATTCCCTTGCATTTATATTGAATTTCCTATGGGACCGTTTGACGAGTCCTAGAGTATATTATCCTAAGGAGACTGTCAAAAGGTAGTTTGTTATGTCTAGTAGGGTTCCAACACACATAAATGAGTTATTTCCCTCTGAGTCACATTTGAAAAGTCTAATCATGACATAGGAAGATCCAATTCAATAATGTTGCAATAAGGAGTGGTTTGAAGCAAGTTTTTTTTGTGATTTTTGAGTGAAATAAGGAGTGGTTTGGGTTCTTTGTGGTTGGTGAAGGTGTTCAGAATATGTGGAGAAGTCTTGCAGACTTGTACCTTGGGGTTTTGAGCATTTTTGAATGGTTAATACAAGTCATTTTATGTCTGTCCCAAGAGGACTATTTTTTTTAGTCATAAGCAAGGTGCTAGTGTCCAAGCAAGTTGGTGCTTTTAATGAGTCTTGGTAATGAATACCTAATGGAAACACCTTTGAAATGTTCTATGAAGGCCTCCAAGTTAGTGGTTGAGGGTTTGAAGCAATCTTTATTAATTTGGCTTTAGGCCATTAATGTTTCCTTTCCTAGTTTGAATAACACAAATCTTGTAAACCCCATGAATTGTTGCATTGTTGAGTCTCCACAAAAAAGTTGTTATGACCATTCAAGTCCCTTAGAAAATTCTACCATGATGTTCACACTATCTCTACATTGTGTTGAATCAAGGTCTCCAAGTAGGTTTATTGCTAGTGTAGCATAGAAAATTGTACACTCTTGAAGAAAGATGCAATTTCACGCTTAATTTGGACCTATTTTGGCACCCTTGCATTAATTATTCTTTAAAATCACCATTTATAGGCCCCTAAGACCCATTATTTATGCATATTGAGGCTTATTCCACTCAAAAATCATATAAATCTTAACAAAAAAGCACTTAAATCATTTAAATCTTGAAAAACCACCTCAAAAACCTTAGGTGGGACCCATTTACCAAGGGTGGTGAATGAGTCCGTTTTGGGGCACTTTTCAAGTTTGAGCGGGAAATTCATTGAATTAATTCAAATTTCTAGTACATGTTGGCCTTTGAGGTCTAAATAATAGTCAATTAGGTATTAATGCCTATAAATATAAGTTTTTAGGTCATTTTCAAGACATCTAAGAAATTTTTAAGAAACAAATTCAAGAGTCAAGTGTTGAGAATCTTTTACAAGAACATTCACAATTCTATTTCTAACAAAGTTAAAGCTTTGGGGTAGCATTCAAGGATTTTGTAGGTCTTCAAGCTTACTCTTATTCTATATCTAGCATTGTTAAGGGTTGATCATGGATTCCTATGGAGAATCATGAAGAATTCTAGGTTGGGGAGATGTAGCTAGCCTTCAAGCCAAGCCTAAGGACTTGTTTTCTGAAGTGATTTCATCTTCCATTGTCTCTCTACTTTCAGCCTAAGGAAGGTTTACATATGATTGAGATTCATTTGAGGTGATTTGGGATATCTTATAATGAGTCTTGCATCATTCAAATTTCATTCATGCATCTTGTTCTTGCATATTAGAATAGGGGTGCATCTTGCTTCAAATTTCCTAGTCTTAGACACACTTAAGGCTAGGGTTTTTCTACATATTTTATTATTTATTTCAAGATTTAATTACCAAATTAGGGGTTTAACCAAGGAAAAATCCCCACTAGAAATCAAATTATATTTTGTTTTATAGGTGCTTTTGTAGATCCAGATCTAGGTTTCAATCTAAGAATAAAGTGTAGGTGTTGGAGTATAGATTAGTGATTTTGATTTTTGAAAAAGCAGAATAGGAAAAAATTTCCATTAGTGGAAAATGAGTCCCACTAGGGGTATTTGTTAGACTAGTCTATAGATGCTAGTACCCTTTTCCCTGAAACAACTTTTTGGGCAAAAACCCTGATCTGGGATTCATTCGCCCAGGTTGGTGAATGAGACCCAACATACCAAAAAGTCAACATTTCTAAATTTTCAGAGCTACTTTAAATTATTCAAATATTTCTAGGTGCACATCATTTACTATTAAATTTTCCTATTTTGTTTTGATTGCATCTTTAAAGCATTTTATAGGTCATTTAGGTCTTTTTGCATTCCACACTGTGTTTTCAAACATCTTGCATTTTTCATGTTTACACTTGATGGTGAACCCCTCTTTTCTGTTTTCAGCCTTTAGGACAATCCCCTTTGACAGATTTCAATCTCCTTTGCATTGGAATCTCAAGGGTTTGTTCTTGGGTGAGCCATTAAGATTTTTGTACCTCTCTCCTTTTATGTTCAAAACCCTAGAAGTGTAAGAGAGGACTCATACATTCAAAAATATTTGGTTCATTTTGGTGAACCTGACATGAGAGAGCTAGAGAGCTCCATTTTTTATGTCATTTGTTGTGTTGGATTCATGATTTCACTCCCGACATCATCCATCATCTATCGTTATATGACATGGTACTCAAAAATGGCCTACAAAATGACTTGCCCTATTTGATGTGGCTAGATTGCTACCTTGATTCCACCTTCGTACAACAAGAAAAGTCAAGTGGGAGCATACATCTACCCTTGAATTTGATTTCTAGAAGTTAGATAAGAGGGTTTTTTCACAACTAACAAATTTGTGTTGCAAGATGTAGTTCCCAATGTTGTGGTTTTGTAGATAACTACATTGGGGGCTTCATTCTCCCATCTTCTAAATGAGTCTCCTTTTATGAAATAAAGTGTACTATTTAGACTCCTTTAGCTTACATATTCACATAGAGTCATATGGGTGCTAAAGTGGGGGATAAATGTAGCGTAGAAAATTTTACTCTTGAAGAAAGAGGAAATTTCATGCTTAATTTGGAACCATTTTGGCACCCTTGCATTAATTATTCTTTAAAATCACCATTTATAGGCCCCTAAGACCCATTATTTTTGGATCTTCAGGCTTATTCCACTCAAAAATCATATAAATCCCAACAAAAAGCACTTAAATCATTTAAATCATAAAAACCCACCTCAAAAACCTTAAGTGGGAGCCATTCGCCATCTGGGTGAATGAGTCCCCTTCGGTGGGATCCATTCACCAAGGGTGGCAAAGGAGTCCCTTTTGGAGAACTTTTCAAGTTTCAGCGGGAAATTCACTGACTTAATTCAAATTTTGAGTGGATGTCAGATTTTGAGGTCTAAATAATAGTCAATTAGGTATTAATGCCTATGAGTTTTTAGGTGACTTTCAAGACATCTAAGCAATTTTTAATAAAAAAATTCAAGAGTCAAGTGTTGAGAATCTTTTACAAGATTATTCACAAGTCTATTTGCAGTAAAGTTGAAGCTTTGGGGCAGCATTCAAGGATTTTTGTAGGTCTTCAAGCTTACACTTATTCTAGATCTAGCATTGTCAAGGGTTGATCATGGATTCATGTGGAGAATCATGAAGAATTCTAGGTTGGGGAGATGCAACTAGCCATCAAGCTAAGCCTAACACTACTACATCAAGGGGGTATTTAAGACAGTTTTTAAGACAATATTTGAGTATATTGTCTTAAATTGAGACAGAAAAAAAGTTGTTTATTGTCTCAAGTATTGTCTTTAAGGGGGTGTCTCTATAAAGACAATATAAAATTGTCTCTATAAAGACAATATGACATAGAAGTATTTTTGTCTCTTTAAAGACAATATGAAATTGTCTCTATAAAGACAATATGACATAAAAGTATTTTTGTCTCTTTAGAGACAATTTCACGTTTGTCTCTTTAGAGACAATTTCACTTTTGTCTCTTTAAAGACAATAGTTGGGATTAAAGACATTGTCTCTACAGAGACAATATGTAAAAATTGTTTCTTTAGAGACAATATGTAAAAATGTATTAAAAAAATAAACAATTCAATGTTTTCAAATTCTCGTCGTCCTCCTATTTGTTGGAGTTTTTATTTTTTATTTTTCAAATGCGATGGAAAATTATAATAGAAATTATCAATGATTTTGAAGTTGGAACAATGAACAGTTGTCGAATACACAAAGCATAATGTTCATAAAAAACAAAGAAAATAATGCATCCTAATCCAAATTCATAAAGTAAATGCCAATAAGTATTTTTTTATTTATAGTTTATAAACTTGTTCATACAATCATGAGCAACACGTATGTCATAACATGACATACACAAACGATTCATTTCTAGGAAAGACAAAATGTTAATATTTTCCTAAAAGCCATTGGAATATACCCAACTACCAGCATAACTCTTTCGAGCATGGCAAGGTAGCTTGACAAAGAGTTGACTCAATTGTCTGGACTGGACAATTTTGCTTCAGAACGGGAACTTTCTTCTTGCATGCTTATGTATGGTCCTCTCAAAGCTGATAACTTTTCATTGTAACAATCCACTAAATCATGTACTTTGTTATTGATGAACGACAAGATTTCCAAATCGTCTTTGAGCATAACACAACCTTTCAAGATTTTGATATGATTTTGGAGAGAGTTGAATTCTTCCTTTAAGATAATCAATACGGTGAAAGCAAAATTTTCCTGCAAGCAAACAATATTAGATTTAACAAGTAAATCCATTTGCATTATTCATTTAAAGAACCACAAATCCACAAGTCTCTACACATTAACTGAAAATAATAAATCTGCAAATCAAACCCCAAAAAAATATCCAATTATAAGCAACCACTACACTAGTCATTTGATAGCCCAAAAGTGAAAATATGTGATCCCAAAAAACTTTCACAAATATTTTCTTTCATAAACTTACTGCTCAAGCTGGGCTGCAAACTGTGCAATTTTAAGTTGGCACTGGTTAGCCGTACTAGTAACTTCTTCACCTTGATAGAGCCCTGCAACTCGCTCAAACTATTCCAAAGCCAGTTCCAAAGTTTCTTCAGCTTCATATATTTCACCGAATTCCTGTAGAAAACAATATTTTGAAGTACATTGGAAATCTAAATTATGGAAATTGACTTCTAAATTTCCAAATCAAAATCTGGTTGATAGCTGGTACCCACCTATAAATTGTCAAAATCTACTGTTCCATTTGATGGCCAATCACAGTTTAGCCGACTTTCTTCGATGAGTAATGGCTCCTCACTTGGAATTTTACAATATTGCAAGATTCTCTCCACATAAATCATTGTGTTTTCCACATTGCATAGGTTGTGTATCACCCCAAATTGCAATGCTGTCAGATTCAATCCATATGTTACAGCTAGCCCTGCAACACCTGCAAAGTGCAAACCCCTGATGAAAATTAGTCTTCATATGCAAGCAACCAGTTTTCTTCTCTTGCACATTGAAAATATTTGTACTCGGTAATAACGCTTACTTGGATCAACAGCGCCATTGGGAATGTTCAATAGAAATACCAAACAAGAAGAAAATATAAAGTTTGATAGCAAGTTCATTCGAAGACCAAGCCATTCCTGAGATGCAAAGCTGTGGAAACAGACTCGTGAATAGTCGTCAAGTAAAGTGAGATTGGTATTTATGAAGTAACTTTCTCGATCAAATGCTCTTACAATGGATGCCCCAGAGATGGACTCTGCAAAATGGTTTATAATTGGAGCTTTTTGAACACCTATCAGACGGGCCAACTCTCTTGCTGTCACTATATAGTATTTCTGCATGCATACCAATAAATAATAGTCCATTAGATGTTCAACTACATCCATGCTATCTGATTTAATATGCAATAACTTTGGAAGAGTAGACATAATCAAATATATTTTGGTTTTGGCTCTTGCATCCCGTTGAAGATTAGAAAACAGGTATTGCAAGTGATGGAAAGCCATTCTATTGCCATGCAACTTAAGACGTTTATGAGAGTTAGAGACAAACCTTTTATCTCCCAGATTTAATAGAAAATTAGGTCACGATCTTGAGGAACGACAATTTCTCAGGTTAACTAGTATTCGGGACTGCCTTCAAGAAGAAATTATTGGGTGATCTCTACTCCAAACACTCTCCATTCAAGATGAGATTGTCTAAGGTAAGTTTCATTCACTATTGTGTAAAATCAGCAAGAAGACGTTGTTATTAAATTATACATGCTTGGGCAATGTTAAATAGATGAATCTTCAAGGTAGTAGAACCAGGAGGATATAACATTTTTTTGGGCCTCTTCCCACTTCTAGGAGACTCTTGAATGATTAGAAATTGTAGGAAAGTTTAAGGGACAATTGTTTGCTTATTTGCAATCTCCTTTCCAGGAGACAGGAGATACAAATCAGCATTTCAAGGATATTATTTTATTCCTTAGTCTAGATAATAAATTTAAGAAATGTATAAGGAAACATGTCATAACTAAATTGGATGCATTTGGAAAGAAGGTTGGTTTTTTTTGTTTTTCTGCCTATGGGTGAAAAGGACCAGATTCTCTGATCTACAATAAGGTGCATGGTTTCAAATAAAAGGAAAGATTAACCACAATGAAATAATCCTTTTGATCTATTTTCGATTCCACCATACAACGATAAGCCTAACACTTGAGGGCAAGGTTGTTCATCTCAATCAGAAAATTTCTTGCTAGAGGAAAAGTGGACAATATGTAAGAGAAGCATACCTGGTACCATACAATAATTTCCAAGACTAGTATGGATATGGCAAACACCTCCCATGAAACTTGAGACATAACAGTAATTATCCCCAATAAATCTATCACTGAGAAAACTAACTTCCCCAAGTCAAAAGGAAGTATCCTGTCCACTACGGTTTGATCCATGGATACCTGTCAATTCCAATGATGTGCTTTGAATTAGCTGAATTCGCACTTCTGTGTTTGACACTGTAGCATTATATGTTAACTGATTTTTATGTGAAGCCAAACTACAGCCTCTTAACGAAAGTACAAATTACAGACAATAATCTCAATGGAATGAACGATACCAATAACAGATAGGGGATGCATAGAATGAAAGACCAAAGATTTATGTCAAAGCAAGTATAGCTATATTACTACATAACAACAAAATGCAAACTGCTAAAGTGCTACTGAACTGACCCGATTTAATATGCGACCAGTTGGAGTTGCATCAAAGAAGGCCATTGGTGCATGGAAGATACTACTAAGCATTCTCACAAAATATATTTGTGCTGTCTGAAGAGCAGCTTTTGACAGAACTACAGAGCACAATATTGCACAAAAAAACACTACCCACTGCCAGTGAAATATACACAAAAATGAGAAAAGAACTGCCAATGATTTGTTTGTTATCTATCCTTGTGGGAGATTCAGATGCCATCCAACAGTTACTACATATTTCCAATATTTGGAATAACACGTGAGCCAGTAATATCACAATGATTAGGAGGCCCTTGTATACTGCAATTAGATAGGAATAGTAAATCTGAAAACTAACCCTCCCTTGCAGCTTCTCTTCATCCTGTACAATCTGTTCTTTCTTGAGCCTGGGATCCTCTGCACCATTTTGATTACCATTCTTTTCTATATTTTGTACTGAATTCTGGATATTTAGGGTATCGGCTAGCTTGCAAGAGTTTTCAGGTGCTATTTGTCCCTTACTCATATGTTCATTCAGTTGCTCCTGTTCACTACTTCTAAAACCATATTCATTTTTTATTGCATTAACAGCCCCCAAAGCTTGATCGTATGAACCAACCATTCTTATAAAATCCATGCCTTCTTGGAGAAGATTGTTGTATTGACCAACCTGAGTAACCATGCCATCACACATTACCTATTTGAGGATTTGAGATAAAGTTTGATTACAACTATTTTTAAAGATAAGACAAAACTACTAACAGGCATGCATTTCTATATATGCAGATGAGGCTTACTAGAATGAGATCTACAAGAAGTAAGAATCCAACATGGTGAGTCACATATAATATGGTCTTTGATCTCAAAATTCCTTGTATGCATTCCTATAATCAACACATTCCATTCAGTACATTAGAACAAAAAACTCTAAGATTGTGTGCATTACTGTCTATAAGAGCTTCCAACTCAGTAGCATTTCCTAGAGGTGAACAAACACTTACCCAAATGCATATTGGAAAAAAGATTATAATTCTAGATTAATGTTCTTCTGTCATAGAGTTGCTACGAGCTTTTATATTTTATTCCATGTTTCTGAGACAACTGAAATGTGTGGGCATTAAGTATGAGTGTCTGGTGTTTTCCAAGTTTCTAATACTACCTTGAAGAGGTGAGTCCTAGTGTCTGCATCGACAGCACTGAAAGGGTCATCAAGAAGTTGGCCATTAGCTTGTTGCCTTAAAGTCATAAGATAGCGCACCTATGAGATTATTAGAGCCAAGATTCAAATATTTTAAAGATTTGAGCTGTCCAATGGCCCTTGGAATTGCCCCTGTCAAATTTAATGACGTATTAATTAGAATAATTTTAGAATAGTCATTGAGGGAGGGAACCAGTTAGCACGTTGCCTTCAAAGTAAAGATGTGAGAGTAGTATACCTGTGAGATAGTTAAAGCCAAGATTCAAATATTCTAAAGACTTGAGCTGTCCCATGGCAACTGGAATTGCCTCTGTCAAAGATAATGAAATATAATTAAAAATAATTAGTAAGAGAAGGGATGGAACTAGTTAGCACGTTGTCTTCAAAGTTAAGACATGAGAATAGTGCACCTGTGAAATGGTTATCGTAAAGGGACAAAATAAGTAGAGATTTGCAGTTTCCTAATTCAAGTGGTATAGATCCACTTAAATTGTTTCCACTCGAATACAAAAATTTCAAGGACTTGAGCTTCCCAATGGTCTTTGGAATAGTTCCTGTCAAATTCAATAAAATATAATTCAGAACAATTACTAAGATGAGGGGGGATTGAAACAAATAGCATATTCCCTTCAAAGTTTAGAGATGAGAGTAGTGCACCTGTAAGATGGTTAGAGTAAATGAGCAAATGAACGAGAGATGTGCAATTTCCTAGTTCAGGTGGTATAGTTCCATTTAGATTGTTTTCATACAAATTCAATCTTTCCAAAGATTTGAGCTATCCTATGGACTTTGGTATTGCCCCTGGGAAATTCAATGAAGTCTAATTTAAAACAATTACTAAACGGATGAATTGAAGTAGATTGCATGCGCCTTCAAAGTACAAAAATAAGAATAGCGCACCTGTGAGATAGTTAGAGCCAAGTTTGAAATATAGTAGAGATGTGCAATTTCCTAGGGTTTAAAAAAAGCAGCAGTCTCACATGTGGGCAAGGTTCAAGCTAAAACCCTGAACAACATTCGAGAGTCACAGTCTAAAAGGTTTCAAGGAGCATTCCAAATGAAAGTTTGGATGCAAGGGTCACCAAGAGACAGTAGCCATTATTGAAATGCATATGTGTGAGACAGGGGCAGCATTCTTTGAGAGACACTGACTTGTTATCTAGTACACCTATGCAGTGGCAAGGATAGTAATCTCATGAATGAATTTGATGCATAGTTACAAACCCTGTTTAAAGCCTTTGTAATGTGTGCAGCTTGTGCAGGGTTAAATGTGACTATAGAAAGTACTTTGAACTTTTCTCTTGTACCAACGATTAGACTTCACAAAATGAATTGTACATGAAACACTATATACATTATATATATATAAAGTAGGCAATGAACAATGTATTGTATAAAACCAGGGAACTTTTTTCGTCTGAATGAAAACTAGGCAAGTTGCTTGCAATAATCGATGTAAGGAACATAAAAGATCTTGCAAAAAATCATTTTGTTAAGTTCTTCTTTTCTTCCAATAAGTCCTAAGAGCTAAAAAAAGCATTCTAATCTATATATTCTATTGTTTTCTTATCCACGATCAATCCCACATGATTAGACAACAATAGACTCAAACATAAGAAGCAAACATGTCTTTTGTTAATTTGTTTCTATCCATCCTCTTCCTTTATGTCCTCTTTCTACGAGGAACTATACTAATACGAGGCACTATTCTAATTGTGGGTGTCAATTGTTCATCACATTGGACACCCTCCTCATTATTCTCTTCTCCCACTTGCTCCTCATGTTCCTCTAGCTCCTCTTCATGCTCACTACCTGATGAGTTGGATTGTTGGGCTTCCTATACACAACAAAATTTAACTCATTAAAATAACATATCAAATCACAGTTTTAGCTTTGCTTGTTTCATTTCTCTATGCAAAAAAGAAACTATTATAATTCTAGGTGTATGTATCTATTTCAATATCTATATCATTTGTTTTGCAATGGAAATGAAAGCAAAATATGAAATTTTATTATATCCCATCATGCAAAGAACTTACCTCAGATTCATGACTAGTGACTAATTTCTCCCCTTGATCTAGCATATGTTGTCGAAGGCCTTTGGAACCATGTAGTAAAGCATATTTTAGGAGGTCCTCTGAAGCTTCCTTTTGAAATTGGTGAACCTACATAAACAATTATAACCAAATTTATAAGGTATAATGACTCATAAGATACAATTAACTCACAAGTTAATCATGACTTTTTTATGAAATAAAGAATACAATAGATGAAAATATTGACTTACCAAGCCACCACAAATGCTATTGTACCCACCAAATCCTAATTTATGAGATCCAATACTTGACACCCTAGCTTGGGTTGCTTTTGTTGTATCTCAAAGGCGTCTTTTAGATCCTGGTCATGCAGATGGCCTATAGTTTGGATTATTGTGGGCCTTCCT
>VDFB02284542.1:0-20913 GCA_007258455.2 Sequoia sempervirens
CCATTCAAAATTATTACTTAATTAATATTATTATAAATAACACATGAATATACTCCAATTTAAAAAGACATAACTAGTGGCTAAATTCAATCATATCTACACATGTCCATTTAAAATAAGTCAAAGATTCATATATTCACTTCAAAATTAAAATTAAAATAGTAGGTTTGACTTGGCTCCTAAGGCCACAAAGTTATTGCATTGTACACTTTTCATCAATTACATGAATGTATTATATCAAGTTACATCGTAGACTAGAATAGTCTTGTGAACAACTGAGGTTCTTCTTTGACACTCACCTCCACTATGGATGAGAACATGGTCGAAGCGCTTTACCACCCAACCATGAAGCTTACACTTGGTATTCTTTCAACTTGAAGAATACTCGACCCTGCACAAAAAGTTTAGTAATAGAACAATCTACAAGGTAGAATCTAGTGCGTTCCCATACATCAACATGCAATTTCTTTCTACAAGTTAGAAAAGAAAATGAAAGATCTATGCTAGGAATGATAGAGAGTGAATTCACAGAGTTCATACATACATAATGAACAAAATTTCTTGGCCAAGCATAATAAATGTGTTGCAACAACAACAAACAATAGGTTATGGTAAACCAAACCTATACTCTCTGAACTCCATTTCGGAAACTATCCCCGAAGGTAAATTTCTACTAAACATCACATAATAGCTATCTACCCTCTAGTAGCATCTACAATGAGGTGCTCTAGTCAACTAAGGTATCACTATTCTATTTAGAATATTCTTTCACACATATTTTCAATAGAAGAATCATATTCCAATTTACTCTCTAAACAAAAATCAGATTTATGAGTCAATAAAGTAATTCAATAATCAGTCATATCATTCTTATGATTATTATATAATTTTCATCATAAGCATTTTACATTTAAAAATGTACTAAGAACAAAAGAAGGTATGTCACAAGTATGTGTATGTACATAGACGAAGTCTATGTGCATACACATATATGTGCCTACTTAAGTTTTAGATTTGTGCATACATTATGAAATAAATCATTAAATTAGATTGCAATCATAAATGGTATTCCATTTGACATTTCTTTTGTTAAGATAAAAATCAGATCAAGTCTAAGTTAACAGTTTCACACATACTGTCATTGCATTCTCACAACTATGATACTCTAACATTGTTGTTTACATACGAACATTCATTGTTTAAACATAACAAATATTATTTCCTACTAAATAGTTATAAGACAAACTATTTACTTATGAAAATTCATTGTTTAAATAGAACAAGTATTGTTTCCTACTAAATAGTTATAAGACGAGGTGTTTACATATTTACAATACTATTTTAGGTCGAACAGTTACATTTTATGACAAACCATGTCATTTTCCAACTAAAGATTCACTGTTAAGAATTGCTTAAAGTTGTTTCAAGTTTCTTGTTTCTAAATAATAGCATTACAAATTAATATTCGTTGTTTAAAAACAAAACATAGCTTTATCTCAATGAACAGAGAATGAACAATGTTGATTTGCCAATAAAAATATTATCTATAGTTGTCTCGACTATCATTTTCAAGCAAGCCATTTAATTTTCCCTCTAACAAATTAGGCTAACATAATATCTATTGTTCAACACTAGATAACATCAATGATATAAAAAAAATCGTGAGCAATTATTTAAGAAGTATAATGAAACTGATTCAACATTCTTGTCAAATTGAAACTAGGAAACCATGCGGTCAGGGGACTTATTCAAAGTTAAGATAGGTTTCCTAACTTAACCCATGCCTCTAAAGGCCATTAACAAGCATGCATCGTTCACTCTAGGAGGGGCTGCCCCTTATGTGATTGGTTTATTCTTTTCATACCAATGATGGGTCATATTCAAGCTTTCACATAAAGATTTGTTGGGTTTATGCCTTATACATATTTCAACATGCAGACTTATAACTTTTTCTTACTCAACGAAAAACATCCTATCGATCATGAAGATTGATTCTTACATGGTTTAAATGAAACCATAACTTATACATTCCATCGCTTCCTCCGATTGAGGGCGACCCCATTGAGCAATTATTGTTTTACATTTTCAGCTAGAACTCTCTTCCTCTTACCATTATTGGCCTAGCCAATAATGGAGGGTGATTCATTTGAAATAAACACAGTTGATGCATTTAAATAAAATCACAAAGGATTATACCTCTTCCTATAGGTTCGGCATTCGAACCACTACAAAATCAAGCACAAATAAATACATTTTTGGGTCGGACTAATATTTTTATAGCCTTGTCAAGGCTAGCATTTTGTGCGAACTTACATATCAATCGCAACATCAAGGATTAAATGCCTCAATCTAGCTCTAAAAGCTTAGCTGATAAGGCTCCCACCTAAATACTTTTAATGAAAGTAGTTTGTAGGCCATGTGACCCCCAGAAGGTGGTCGATAAGAGATTTTTTTTGGCTCAAAGCCATAACACACAGACAAAGAAAATGGATGTTTACAATGCTATCGGGTTTACATAAAAATGTAGTGACTACCACTAGCTTAATATGTGAAAATGACAATGAATTCGTTTGTTTCTAAAGAAACCAATTTACCTCAATAATCGAGCTTTTGGATGAGCTTGTCTATGATTTTTTTATCACCATGACCTCTTCTCTACTTTTTCCTTTGTTTTTGGTTGATTTTTTTTCCCAACTCCCATTATGCATTCCAAAATGTAAACAACGCCTTTTTCTTTGCATGTGGTTGGGCATTACCATTATGGTTTCCTTGTCATTGTTGTTGAACTTTATTTTGAGTATAGCCATAATATTCTGGCAAACCACATCCTTAGTAGGACATCTTCTAGATTTTTTCTTGATTTCCCATACAATCTAATATGAATGTATTGGTTATCGAATTTGAATTTGATACGAATTTTTAATATAATTATATGTTTGTATATATGTATATGTATGTGTATATATATACATCTATATGTATTTATCAATTTCACTCATACTTACCATGTATTCAAATAATGTGTATATATACATACATACAAACATACATTTACATATATATATGTGTGTATATACATATATAAATAAATAATAATGTTAATGCGTATGCATGCATACGTATGCAATATACGTAATAATGTTGTCATGTAGTAATGTCGCTGTCGTGTGAACTTTATACATGTAATAATAATAATAATAATAATAATAATAATAATATATATAACTCAATAATAATAATAATAACATAATAATATGTATGTAATAATAATAATAATATCAATAATGCGTAATGTTCAGCCTGTGTGTGTGCATGCGTATGCGTAATAATAATGTGTATGCATGTGCGTATCGATAGCGTATAATGGCGTATATGTGCATGCCATAATAATAATAAATGACGTGGTATTGTATGTATACTCAATATTAATAATATCAAAATCTTCGCGTAATAATAATGTGTAATAATACGTAATGTCAACAACATACGTAATGGCATGCATGTCTACATGTCAGATGCTACATATCAGCCAATAATCTGCATAAATATTAATATTATAATAATATGCATATAATAATCTATAATAATGTAATATTATATGCATGTGTATGCATGTTTGTAACTCTTATACATGTTAATAATACTGTATCTTATGCCATCAATAATATTGTAATATTAAATAAATAATAATATGTCTATGTACATCGATATCTTTAATATCTGTATACTTGTATGTATATATAATATGTATGCATATATAATAGCAAGCATATGTAATGCATATGCATAATAATAATATTAATAATACACTGCATATATATATATGCACGTAATATTGTGTAATAATGATGATGACTGTATGTGTAATGTTATGCATGTATGCACATGCCTATCTATATATAATATATATAGATATATACCTATATATATATAATATATATATATATAGGTATATATCTATATATATTATATATATATAGGTATATATATAGGTATATGTATACATATACATATATATATATGTATTCAAATTTTATTTACATATATGTATATATAAGTTTATATATATATATATATGTATTCAAATTTTATTTACATACATGTATATATAAGTTTATATATTTATATATGCATTCATGTATAAGTTGTTTGTTTTGGAATGGCTTACAAGTTCCAATATGCTATCATTTTTAATCTCATCTCGAGCTTCCATATATGTAAACTAAAAGAATTTCTTTTCACATAATGAAAATCTCTTTTTCTTATTAATCATTCTTTAAATATTTACTTTCATTTTCTTCAAAACACAGAGTTTGAGTAGACGATTTAATCTACAATTCATTCATTTCCATTAATTGAAACAATTCAAGTCATGAAATTACATTCTTCTATATATACAAAAATAGTTCAAATGCAAATCATCATGCCATTTGTGGTGTGTGCACCCAAATTCCAATTGGCTTACCGTTCAATCTGGCTAAATAGTCTTGCTTCAACTGTGTTTTTGTCCTTCAACCTGTCACCCTACAACTACACACACTTGCACTTGCAAATTTTTCAGTACCGTTCAATTCTTGAAAACATATAAAATAATTTCTGAAAGTTCATAAGTCAACATCAGTCAACTTCTTGCATTCAATTTTTCGAAAACTCCAAAATTTCCATTTAATATATTGAATTTCTTCAATAATTCAATTTACCATAATATAATAAATATGTCATAAAATTGGGTTATGACACTTTGCCTCATCCTTCGTCCAAGGCAAAAACAAATAAGAATAAGAATGGGGATTCTGAAAAGAGCAGGGTTCCTCACCTACATTTTTCTCTTAAAACAAAGATGGATATTCTTCATCCCATAAGCAATGATGAAGAAGATCAGAAGGATGGAGAAAAACTTGATGGAGATGAGTATGAGTATGAGGAGGGTTTAGCACAAGAAGATACCAAAAAAAATAAAAGATATGATCAAGTAGATAGCCTTGAGTATGAATTGCCAATAGATTTTGAGGTAAGCTTCTATATAGTTCAATATTAACCCTATAGTGGTTTAATAAGGATTAGAGTTTAATGGTAGTTCACCTATAAGAAATTCCAACTATTGAAGTTACCAAATAATATATTATTTGAGAAAGATGTTATTAGGGAAATAAAAATCCAGTGGAGATCTATATAAGTTATATATGTTTTTTTACACTACAAGAATCAGATAGTGCATTATTATTATATATGATATATATTATAATAATATATTATTATTATAATATATTAGTATATAATATATTACTATATTAGTTGAATCTGAATATAACATTTTATTATACATATATTTATTTATAATTTATTATATCATAGATAACAAGGGATATGTTTTAATTTTAATTTTAAATTTAAATTTGAACTTGTGATTTGTGGCTTGTGGATTGACTTGTTAGCTAAATGGAGATCTCCATTAGTGTATATATATGGTACCCTATATTGTTAAAAAAGGTTCTTGTTATATTATATATGATAGACCACGACTTCTTTAATGGTAGTTCACCTATAAGAAATAATAATATTAACCCCAACTAAATATTATAAAAATTATAATAAAATATGCTCCACTATTATTGAATAACCTTTGGGCTTTAAGTAATAACAAATATCCAACTTATCTATTTGAATGTAACTTATGAAAATTTATCCTCTCATTGTAACATATCACATGTGGTTATAATTTCATGGCTTGCTTGATCTAGGAGGATTTAAAAATCATAACTCTTATTGTAATTTAATCTTAACCCTAACTTCTTTTTAATAAAAAAATGGGTAAAAACTTTATTTCAACCAAAGAGTAATACAAAAGAAATTAAAAACAAGAAGGCCAAGGCGAGCCATCAAGTGACACCAAGAAACAATCTCATATCAGCAGAAATAAGCTCCTCGAGCTCCTAAGACAAAACCACAAGAATGTCCTAGTTATCCACCTTCCAATCACCACCATGCTCAGATGCCCACCTAGCCAAACCATCAACCACATCATTCCACTCCCAAGGGATATGGAAAAAGGTGATAGATTCCAAGAACCTACCCAAAGAAATAATCTTCCTAACCACCACAGCCAATTGCCAATTCACGTCTTCCATCTAATTTATGTTCAACAAGTCAATCACAACCTGAGAATCAGATTCACAAATAACCTTCCTCCATCCAAGAGCACAAGCGCTTTTCATAGCCATAAGGATGACCAAAGCCTCCATAAGATTATTTGACTGTTGCCCACAATATTCAAAAAAGAAAAACTCCACAATCCCATCATTATTCCTACCAATACCCCCCACCCCCGCAAGACCAAGGTTACCTCTAGACAAACCATCCGTGTTGATCTTCAAAACTCCATGGGGGGGAGGCAGCCAATTCCCTTCACGTACCATCTTCCCTCTAACTTTTTGCCTCAAGCTAGTATCAGGCCTACCCACAACATTACCAAAGATTCCCAAATTCAAAACAATCCCTCTCTCCTTAGGAACCATAGGGACTGAAAGATCACACTTAGCCATAACAATTTCCTAAATAACTCCCAACACTCTCAACCAAAATTGTCTCACCTAAATTTTCTTACCCAAAAAGATTGTACGATTCCATTCCAGCCAAGTATGCTAAATGATTAAACTAGGACCAATTGTCCAAACAATCTAGAGAATAGTGGACTTGACTGGTGCAATACCAAACTACAGCCAAAAATCCTCCAGCAAAGAAGCATGTTAGCATGGTAAATCCCAAGAAGCCCACCAAAAGTGCCAAATATCCCTAACAAAGAGACTAAAATAGGTGAGAAACATTCTCCTCACTGCAAAAACATAAAACACACATGGAGGGACCATGAAACCCTCGTTTCTATAGATTATCCCAGGTCAAGCATCTACCCTACATCACTAGCCAAGAGAAAAAGTTACTCTTGGGCCAGGAAAATTTATTCCAAACATGCTTCCACCAAGAGACCCCCGTACTCCTATAAATCTGCTTATCCAACAACTAATACCCAACAACAATAGAGAACCTGCTTCTTAGATCATGACCCCACACAAGAACATCCTTGTCCTCCAAAGAGTTACAAAACCTATTTTCAAGAATATTGGCAAGCTCTTGACACTCCTCCATTGACCCACCAAGAGGCCACTCTTGCATGTTCTTCCACTGAAAGACAGTAGACTGTTCCAGAAACTGAGGGGACTTAAAATCATTCACAAACTGCCAACCTTCCTCCAAGAAGATTTTGCTAAGATCCTAAAGATGAGGATGGGTAACCAAGATAGGAGGATGACTATCCCAGGAATTTGACCAAGAAATAGCCACTAACCCGTGATTACAAATCCAAAAAAGACCCTGCTTGATCAACTTAGCCCCTCTTTTAAGAGTACTCCAAACCATTAAGCCTTTCCCTAGAAGACCAAAATGAGGGACCTCACTGCTTCCAACACAACCCAAATATTTGAAATAGAGAATCTTAGCCCAAGTTTGTTCCTACTGAGTACACCATCTCCAATAGAGCTTTGCAGCCAAGGCTTGACCATTAAGATCATCCTGTCTCAACCCAAGACCCCCTTCGTGCTTCAGACGACACTCCTCCTCCCACTTAACTAGACTCCATTTTCTTGAGAGAAGATTACCTGACCGAAGAAATTAACAGCAAATACATTCAAAGTCCCAGACAAAGCTAGTAGGGGCCAACATCACAAAACACATGTATAACAGAAGAGCCTGAACCATAGACTTCAAAAGAGTAACTCTGCTAGCGGTAGAAAGCCATCTACAAGTCCAATGACTTACTTTCTTATGAAATTTTTCAATCATATCCTGCCAATACAATCTTGGAAGCGAGCGTCCCACAATTGGAATCCCCAAATACACAAAAGGGAGAGAACGAATCTAAAATCTCAGGATCCTGGCTATCCTCCATTGGATTAAAATGGGCGTATTGAAAAAATAAATGGAAGACTTATTCACATTAGTGCTATGACCTGAAGCCAACAAATAACAATCCACAACTCTCCTCAAATTAACCGCTTCCTCCACTCTGGAAACCCCCATCAAAATAGTGTCATCCAAAAATTGGAGATGGGACTGAGGTGTGATGCCATTACCCCAACGCCACCCTTGAATCAAACCAACCTCCACCCAGGATCTCAAAAATCTCCCAAGTCCCTCTGCCATTAAAATAAATAAATATGGGGAGAGATGATCACCCTGTCGTAAGCCCCTGGATGTCCCAAAAAGATTTGAAGGCTCACCATTGATCAATATAGAGAAATATGAGGAGGTGACACAACTCATAACCCATTCAATCCAATCATAGCTAAACTCGAAAGCCTTCAAAATCTTATGGAGAAAATCCCATTTGGCACGTTCATAAGCTTTTGCCATATCTAACTTAATGAAAATAGAATTCTCCCTAGAAACGAACATAGAGTGCACAGTCTCAGCAACAATAACCACCCCATCGAGAATCTACCTCCCAGCCACAAAACCGCCTTGCTCCTTAGAAATCAACCTACCCAGCCATGGCTTCAATCTCTCCGGAATAAATTTGGTGATAATCTTATACACCATATTGCATAAGGGAATTGGTCTAAAAAGATCCAAAGAATTTTCCCCTTCCCACTTAGGTATAAGAGACAAAAAAGTAGCATTCATAGCCTTAAGAATTTCCTTGTTCCTATGGGACTCCTGGGCCACTACCAACAAATCAAGCTTGATACCCTCCCAAAACTCCTCAAAGAATTCTATAGGAAATCCATTAGGACCAAGAGCTTTTCCTTTCTTCATTTGGAATGCAACCTCCTCCAACTCAGCCAATGTGATTGGTTTAGTTAAGGCCTCATTCATTTCTCCAATCACCAAAGTAGGAATATAGCCTAAGATGGAATCCTCTTTAGCGCAAGCTAGGGGGAATCATTGGAAAATAAATCATAAAAGTATTTGACAACCTCTCTTGAGATCTCAGCACTAGTGCAAAGAAGGGTCCCATCATGAGCCTGAATAGTAGAAATGACATTACCCTACCTCCTACCTCTGACAGAATTATGAAAAAAAGAAGTGTTCCTATCACATTCTTGAAGCCACTCAATATGAGACTTTTGCTTCCAAAATATTTCCTCTTGAAGCTCCCATTCCTCAACTTCCTTCATAGTCATCATTTCTGCCCTATGCAACTCCTCGGATAGTCCTTGATCCCGAATTAGTCGTGTAACAGAGTCCAACTGATCGTGAGCTTTCCTCTTAGCCTGGAAGACATTGCCAAAGTGATATCTATTTAACAAATTGAAAACGCTTAAAAAAGGAGTACATAGTAGTGTTGAAAGTCGACTTCCCATCTCTCCACCAACCCGAAACAGATCATGAAGAGAAGCATCCCGAAGCCACATAAGTTGGAACCTAAAAGAAGGCTTCTTCATAGGGAATTAGATAAAAGCACAAAAAAATTAATTGGCCAATGGTCAGATCCCCGCCAATCCAAAATTTTAGAGCTAGTCACCCAACTATCTCCCACCTAGAAGTTGGAAACCAAGAAAATATCCAATCTTTCAAAAATAGCATCATTCCCAATCCTCCTATTGGTCCAGGTGAATAAACCATTCCCAAGTTTGATGTCAACCAAATGCAAAGCAACCATGTTATCACTAAGAAGCCCAATGAAGGGATCCAGATGCCCAATACCTCCGCTTTTCTCTTCCAACGAACAAATAGCATTAAAATCACTTGCCAAAAACCACAAATGAAGAGGCTCCAAGGAATGAACAAATCGAATATGGGCCCACAAATTCACTTTACCAATAAAGTCAGTAGGAGCATAAATATTAGAGAAAAGAGCTTGCTCACCAGATTCTAAACCAACAACCATAGTGTTGACATGCTATCCACTGAGAAGGGAAAACTTTACGTGGGTCCCACAAACAGGCAATGCCCCCAGAGCTACCCTACACGTCCACACTCTGACACATACCACAACCCCAAATATTTTGTACCAAATTCATCATACTATCAACATGCAACTTAGTCTCTTGAAGGAAGACCAAGTCTGGAGAGTGCACATGAATCAAGTCTCGAATAGCCTTTTGTCTAGGGATGCTATTTATACCCATCACATTCCAAGATATCACAATGATTGAGTAGATTAGGAGAAGTGAGCATCAATAGTTCTCACAAAACTCAATTCCACCAAAGTTTCCCCAATTAATTTAAATTTTTCCTAATCCTTCTTCCTTCCTACTTTCAAAGGATTCTTAAGAAGATTCTTTTTAAAAGGTTTTTGCTATAAGCCAAGATGTGTAGAAGAAACCTTCTGCTTCCTTGACTCAAAAAATCCTTTCTCAGGGGTAGAACACGAGCCAGGAAAACCAAGCCCCAATGAGGTATCCTAAGCTAAAGGAGCCTCCATCAACAAAGAATTTGAGGGAGGAACACTTGAATCCATCACAACACTAAGGTTCGTCGACAGATGCAGACTACACATAGAGTCATGTTGATCTCCCATGAGATGATCCATTGAGGGCTCATCCATAACCTGCATGTCAGTGGGAATGCCTTCCTCCTGAACCAAGTCATCTAAAGCATCAAACCTGTTAAATGTTTCATCTTCTTGTTGATCCTTGAAAGTCCTCTTTTGTCCCCTATTCTTGTTGTGGGGTTTGATAGGAACAAAACCATCCTTATCCATCCCTACCCCTTGCATGGGTGTCTTTCCTTTATCCAACTTCTGTGTTGGTAGAGAATGAGTAGGACCTGAACCAGAGTTATTAACCGCTTTGGGACACTTTCGCTACAAGTGTCCATACTCATGGGAAATACGACAATGGAAGAGAAAAGTTTCATAATCTAGTTGTTGAGCCCAAGAGACTGAACCAAGAGTCATATCAATTGAGTCTGACAATGGCTTATTCAAATCAATTTCAACACAAACATGAGCATAAGAAAATATTTTCTTAGATATGGTTTGTTGCAAAGGACCAACAGACTTGCCAAGCATGAGAGCAATCATCTGTAGTATATCATTCCTCCAACATTCCAACAACAACCAAGGAAGGAAAACCCAAACCATAATCCTCGAAGGAAGATCCTCAGCAAAATTAAAACCCACATGCCATGGCTTAATAAAAATGCGCAGTTGATTATAAAAATGTGCCCCCCTTCAAAGGCACAATTTTGATCAACAATGCATGAAAAGTCCATCAGGAAAAAATTATTGGCACCCAACAATATCTCAAAATCCCCCTTCGGGTTCCACGTTCTCTAGACCCAAGAATCCAAAAAGGGGAGCGACACACGCAACCCCATAAATTTGCATATTAAAACATGATCACAGTAATATGCAACATCTTCTGCCATTGATCAACTTTGGATGATCCAACAACCTTTCTAAACAACCATTAATCTTGAGCAAACAAACCCCACTAGAATGGGATGGTCCAACCTCTATGACATCCATGACCACAATGAAAACCACTCAGCCCACCGCGAGTCTCACTCAGAGGTCACACAAAAGAAACGACCAATGCATAGAGCAAAGCTTTCCAAACGGGCACCACAGGCACGAATACCTACCACACAGGCTGTGGGTTCAAGAGAAAGCCCGAAGCAGTATAAATAGCCATAAAAACTCCAAAAACCACTAATCCAAGCAAAGAGAAATTCCACCAAAGGATAGGTCGACCAATACCACCAACCTGTCGCGTCACCTCCTCACCCAATGCACTCAGCCAACAGATATAGACAACAACGAAAAAGAAACAAAGAGTTTTAGCCAAAGAACACACCACACCCCCCTGAACACATAAAAATCCCCTCCCCACACAACGAAGACACCAGCCAATCCAACCACAACAGAACTAGGTGCATGTGCATAGACAGTGTGCTACATGTAGCCCAACCTCAGAATCTGTGGGTCTGTAGAAATGCAGAAGCCAAACCTCAACAAGGAGATTGCAGAGTTGTTAGAGATGACTGTGAAAGTTTAAATGTCTACAGAAAATCTATTGACTCAACCCTAACTTATTTAACCTTATGTAAGGCCCTTAAAAATTTCCCTTTCAACATTTTATTCTAACTAACATAAAGTGGTTTGCACACACACACACAATACTTAATGCCCAATTTATTCCCAGAGTTCCCTAGAGTTGCAACCTGGCTTTGATACCAAGTTTCATGTCCATAATTTTAGCTAAAAAAACAACATTTTTTTTAAGCATTAATTAAGATAATTAACCCTCTATGTGTTTGTGATGAACACTAACCATGGTGTAAGTTGAGTTATTGAGAAGAGATTATTAAAACTAATCTTGTAAATTGTTTTAACTTTAATAAAGTAGTCATTAATTAATTGGCATGGAATTCATAATAGTATCAGTATCTAGTTAAATCAAGAAGCAATGATAACATTATCATTTGATTCATCCATTAATATTATTATTGTCCTCCTTACTGATATTGTAATTCCCAAAATTTTTCACTGAGAAAACTTAATAATTTATTTTCTTTTTAACCCTAATCACTCAATGGTTAGTTTCAATGATAACTATTAGCATAAACAATTTCTTTTAAATCCAATAATTGACTTCTCCATTAGAACTCCAACTTACAATATTAATTTAAAATAAATATTTGTAATGCTTAACATCCAATTTAACAAAAAAAATTAATTAAATCTCACTACCTTTTTATATAATTATATTTTTGTGAATATATATAAATATATACATATTTATTCCCATTAAACTATTTTTTTTGTATTTAGTTATTTCTATATATTTATAAAGTGCAATCATATAAATAATAAATATTATATATATAAATCACTATATGTTGAGTTTGAATTTATTTAATTTAAGGAATGATAAAAAAATTCTCTTTTTTCCTAAAAGTAAGGCTAAAAATTCTTATCCCTTCCATTTTATTTTATAAACAAGTGTCACGTAGTGGCTTGTAATTGCCTTTATAGTATTGTAATTATTGTTTTTAGATTTGATAAAAAATAAATGCAAATTTTATTAACGCAAATAAAAATAAATGTAAGCTTTGTTAATTATAATGTTTCAGTATTGTTAATTAATTATTTTAATGACCTAACCCTAAATCTAACCCTAACTATGATCTAACACTATCCATAACTATAAACCTAATTTTAATCACTACCTTTTAAATAAATAATATATTTAATAAATGTCATATTACAAAATATTATATATTAACTAAATTTTATAAATATAATATATACTAAAAATCATTACAAGTTAGATATTACATGTTGGCAATGTTTCTTCTCTTATTTATTAATATAAAATTGTTATATATTAAAATGATTATTTATTACAATTTGTTTATTTTAATTTAATATATATGTATGTATGTATGTATGTCATTTTAATATATAAATATTAAAAATAAAATATATTATATTAAATTATCAAGTTTGATTTGTAGTAGACACAAGTGTAATTATATCTCTTCATGTCTCTTCATTCAAATCAATAATTGTTAAATAATAATGAACCAATGATTGTACATAGTGTGATTTTTCCAAAGTTCATGAATGATAGAGTAAACACTTTTGGATTAAACTGTGTATGCTATTTTGAATCGACGTTTTGAATCACACTCAATAATTCATCATAGGAAGAGGATAATGAAGAATATGATTGTACAAATAACCTTAAGAAGAGTTAAGTTGTGGGGGAGGGTAGGGATGGAGGAGATTGAAAAATGAAGTAAAAGTGAAAATAAGTGAAAAAATGATGAAAATATAACAAAAGAATGAATAATATAGTATGATATAACACAAATAAATAGATAAAAAAGGTTAAAGGCTAAATTTCTCAAACAATGAATAAATAACTCTAACATAATTATAAAGATGAATTAAGTAACAAAATGGTTGAGGAACGATTACCAAAATTATTAAAAAAATGAAGGAAGATATAAAGGAAAATATACTAAAACTTATAATAATAATAATTTAACCAATGAAAAAAGAAAAAAGATGAGATTATATATAAAATATAAATTAGAAAAATAAATAAATGATTCAATTAAAATAAAAAATAGATGGTTAAGACTTCAGTTGATCAACCACCTCCTTAGATTCCCCCATAGTGGAAATGTAACAATCATTGAGTAATTTCAAGATATATACTTGGGCATTCCCTTTGGAATATGAGTTTCACTATTTGAAATGTGGAAATGGTTCATAAATAAAGTAAAAAGCAAGCTCCAAATTTGGTCAAACAATTTTTTAAATCTATGGTTGGATGCATTCAAATTGCCAACAAAATTCTCATAGTGAGTCATGTTTACATATCATCATGTTGGCTTCCTTCCAAAAGCAGTTATAATCAACTAACTCAATTAATCAGAGGGTTTCTATGGGGAAAATGGAATAACAAAAAAGACCTTTCAATTGCTTCATGGTTATACTACATCCAACCAAAAAACAAAGGGGGTTTAGGAGTAATTGATCCCCTCAAACAAGGGATCTACCTCATTGCTAAATGGATTACTAGATCTCTTAATGGAGTAGCACCATGGAAATCTCTTATTAGGAACATAATTGCTATTGATAAAACCAATAATGCTTGGAAAGAGGTTGTGTGGAAAGATAAAATCATAATGGCTAAATACTTCAAACCTCAAGCATCTAGACAATTTTTAAGCATATGGAAAGATTGGCAACAATTTTCATCTCTTCTTGAATGGAAAGGACAAGATCTTAGTCATGGCGTGATTTTTTTTGCTTCATCTATTTGGTGGAATAGATTGAATTGCTTTCATGAGCAACCTTTAGCGACCATCCCTCAGCTACATAGCAAACTCTTAATCAAAAAAGGCATCAAGGAATTTGGGGACATTTGGGAATTCACAACTGTAACTTGGAAAATTGACATGCAACTTAAGTAGGACTTCAGGTTGTCCAATGCTCTTATCAATGACATTCACAAGGTGCAATATACTATTCCTTTAGAGCTGCAACTAAAACTATGTACTCCTATTTCTTGCAAAATTTTCAAGCATTGGAGGTGGTTTCTAGGCTATAATATTGAAATTTTTCTCTTAAACTTATTTACCTTAATATCCTTCCTCCAATTCAAATTCATCTTAGATTAAGTCTAAAATGGAATCTAAATTGGTCAAAGTCCGAATGGTTTAGCTTTAGCACTGCTATTTGGAAATCAAAAGCTGAGGCCAAAGCTTAACTTTTAGCATGGAAGATTATTCATTACAAAATTGATGTGGGAGAATGCCTCACCTTTCTACGTAATCAATCCATCAAATGTTTGTTTTGTCACAAGCTAGAGACCATCAAACATTCCTTTTGGTCATGCAAACACTCACAATTAATTTAGCAAACAATTATGACTCTTATTCCTGACATGTTTAACATCAAATTAAAATGGAATTAGCTCTTTTAGGGCTGCAATGTTCTCAAAATATAGTTTCAAAATCTTTTCATCAATGACTCCTTCAATATGTTTGGTGGCTTAGATGTAAAGCTATTTTTTCTAATGATTTTCCTCCTACAAAAGTGATCATGCATAGTTTATTCTCTAATATTAATTTTTAGTACTCAACTCTTGCTAAAGTCATGAAGGAAAAACACAGTAGCATCTTAGAACTTCAAACCCAACTCTCTAAAGTTTAGTCTCAGTTGGCAGCGATTGCTAAAAAGCATAATGGAACTTTACTCTCAATGTTTAATATCGTTACGAAAGAACATGTACTACCCACTCTTGGAAAAAGGTGATTCCATTAAGCAACTTTTTTCAACTGTCTTAACTGATATGCACTCTGTTATTGATATGATTGTCTCTCTTGGTTGGGATGCACCTCCTCAAGGCACTTCTGCACTCTTGTAAATTCTTTTCTTATTAATATAATGTATTTTCCCAATAAAAAAAAGGTTATAATATACATTAATATAATAGATATATAATATATATATATATATATATATATATATATATTTGATACGCAAGGTAGGATTTATATTGATTTTATAAAAGTATACATGCATCTGCTAAGCAGGGGTTAATGGTCCTTCTTGGACTCTGAGCCGAACAACAAAACATTCCCATCCGGGACAAAATTCCACCATTTCAACATTTACAGTCCCATTGCAAGCTTCAAAGAACAGACTACTATAAGCATCGATACAAAAATTTAGGTCAGAGGCGAGCCTCATCCAGCTTATAACGAAATTACAGTGCCACTGCACTATTATTGAAAGACCAGCCAAAGATTGACAAGCTATTAAATTTTAAACCTTAAAAAACTTCAAACACAGAGGCCGAGCCTCACATAAAACCGTTTAATTCTGCAAACCTTAAGAAATCTTCCATCCATTCCAACCCCTCCTCCGTCACAAGCTTCAGCTTTCTCTTCAAGAATTCCACAACCATGTCTGCTATCATTTTGTGCCTCGACAGTGCTGGCCCTTTGATGTCTAAGATGAAGGGAAAAACTTTAACTGCATCATCCGTCTCCCATAGGAGGTGCAGGTCTGCGGGGCGCGGGATTCCTTTGCCTTTGAAAGCCACTTTTAAAGTCTTCTCTAGACCCCCAAGCAAGTCATCACGGAAAAGACACACCATCATTTCTTTTGCCTCCGCCTTCGGGATGTCCAGGTCCAAAATCACTGCTAGAAACCAAGAGGAGATATGAGCGTTATCTTTGGAAAATTCCTTTCTTTCCAAGTGTCCTTTGCCTAAAACCATTTTGATAGCTACTATTGACACCGGGTCATCCACGAGCAGAATTCGCTTTAACCTTTGGTCCGTAACCTCCCGAAAGGTTATCTGCCTCTCCGTGGCCATCAAGGAGACTGGTGTATCAACACCAAAACTTTCCAGCCCCACCGCCAAAATAGAGATGATGAATTTCGACTTGGTCGTCCTTGCCATTTGCAAAGCTTTTAACGGTCGTTCCCTGCACAAAGACAAAAGACAAACTAGATTTCGAAGACCATACAATAAAAATGACTTCATCAGATCATTTAATAAGCCCGTGAGATATGAAGCCGGGCCTCCGCACACGAGTCTGGATGATGGCGAAGCGAGCATATCGTCCTTGCCATGACAGAAACCAATGGCCTTCGTCCTTCCGCCTACATACAGCTATCACTTCGTGTGAAGTGAGTTGCCACTCGGTCCTTCAGCTTTCGCTTCCGTAATTGCCGTGCCCTACGTGTCAAGCTAACGGCGCTTTGAGTCCTGTGACATTCATTCCCCCTGTCAGACTCCAAGGGTTCTGCTATTTTCATGAGCAACTAACTTGATTTAATCCCCTTCTCCTCCCTTCGGCTATTTGGAAAAGACTTGGGGTGACATGGCATTGCCACTCCGCGAACACCGTGTCCGACCCATCCACCACCTCATGACCACCCTGTGATGGCTTGACATGTGACTAGATGAGGGGCGGAGGGAGCCCACCCTTATAATATATATTAATATAATAGATAAAATCATAATAATTTATATAGTATATTAATATATATAAATATATATTAAGAAGAACCTACAAAATAAAATAATCTATAATATATATTAGTATAAATATATAATATACATTAATATATTACCTACACAAATGTAGGTTAACTTATTTACCTATAAAAATTACACACTTAATAAGATATAAATATAAATAATATATATAAATTCTACATTAATGTAGTATATATATAAATTAATATTATCTACATTAAAATAGGTTGTATATTATATATAATAATAAAACCTAAAATAATATAGGTTATAATTTTTTAGGAGAACACACACATATATATATATATATTAGTATAAAAATATACATGATGAAAAAACTTATTAATGAAAAGAAGGAGAGCATATAATAATAATACTATACCATAAAATATTAAAAACATAGATAATAAAGATACTAGTCTAATGGAAAGAATAATACTATTTTTATTAAAAAAATCATTATTAAAAAATGTGAAAATAAGTAACATTTATTTATTTTAGAAAGATTTAATAAAATGAATTTATAAAGCAAAAAATAAAAATCATTCTTTTAAAAAATGTTTACCTTGCTTTCCCTACAAATCCGCCAATAACACACAACTTTTTAACAAATCATATTCACAATAAATAATTTTGATAATTTGTAAAGTTAAATATTTCACAAGTTGACTTTACAAAATTGAATTTTATTTTAATTTTTAAAAAATATTGTTTTTGATTGGTTGAAAACTTTAATATTAATAACTAGTTAACTGAAAAAAGCCAAATCATTACAATAGTACTATGCCAATGGCAAGTACTAATAATGCAATACCCTCCTAAAAGTTAGGAATTGATTCCTATTCCTTTATCTTTTTATAAAGGAACATATACTTATTTAAATAAAGCTCGTTTCTTTCTTTCTTTCTCTATCTTTAAGAGAGGGAAACGCGGGGCTTATATAGCAACTTCTAATGGCTGCTCCAAAATCTAGATTCGTTTTAATTTTCTTTTAGCACATTTAAGGTTTTTTTTTTTGGCATCCTAAATCAAAGATATATCTATTGTGTTACCCTCTTTTATATTAATATGAGTACTCGTCCATAAGAACATTGCTAAGTTCTAATTTATATAAATTTAAATTACCAAATACTTACTCATATTTTAATACCTAATGATAGCCTTAAACCTGTACAACTTAACTTGTTTAAATTGCTTATTTATTGTATGTAGATTTTTAAATAACTTAAATTCGGGTCAATAGAGTAAATACTCACTTAAATTATAAATCGAGTGAAATTTGTTATTATTTATAACAATTTTCCTCACCACGATTCTTATTACTCACAAATCCATTCATGAAGAGGCGTACCATGTATAATAAATTTAATTTGCACAAGAATATAGTGATTCAATTAGAAAGGTTAAATAAATAAATTACAATTAAAATTTATAATGAAACCCTAATTGGGATCCATAAGGCGTTTTCCCTAAATCTCTTTTTTATTTATTTCATATCTCAATTTCTAACTCATTCTCTATGTAGTGGGAGGCTAAGCAGTGGCAAAACATTTTTTCTTGGAGCTTGGAGGAGGATTGGTGCAGCCATCCATGCCACATGATCTACAGATCAAATAGATGGACATATCAGGGATTTTTTTTATTAAACTCAAGAAGACATACCCACGTTCCATTGTCTCATTGTTGTGTTTGGTCTGCATAACCCTTTCAAATTTTTAGCACTGTTCTTATTTTTGATTTCTGTAAGAAATGTATAGGATTTAACTATTGACATCTAAGCATGCAAAACCCCTACTACAGACAATAGAATCTCCCCCTCTTTTGTTTGTTGTAAATAGAGATGCAGCTATTTGGGTTCCATTTAAATATATATAGTAAATCGAGGGGCAGTCAACCTATAGCTTTTCTATGCTTTGTTTTCTCTCTCTCTCTCTCTCTTGTGTATATCACAGAGACTTGTTGATGCAACAAGTGTATGAAATTTGTAGCTTATATTTTGATTGTACCTCTATAAAATGCAGCTGTGAAATATAGATGGTGTTTTTATTTTATAAAACCAAATGTGGACCTTATTTTCCTTCAAGATGCATGAGGTTTCATATTAAATGTGAATATTTCAGTGTTTATTTGTTCGGATATATTTTTACAAAGGGTATAATATTTAAAATATCATTTATTAAAATATATATACATCAAGAATACAGACTGTATATACAGTCGGTACATTGTATATTTGATCATCTTAATTTACAAAATATATATAATACATGATTCATTATATATGTATATATGTTACAACATATATAAAATAGATTGCATTTTATGTTTGAAATGTATGTCACATATATTCTGGGATATTTATATATTTCACTCTTTGAACCTAGAGATTTAAATCTACTAAACAAATATATATAAACCTATCTTTGCTTTATATACCCTTAATCCCTTCTCATGTTTCTCAAAATGGATTTAATTGCACTATGCTTTATCTATAATAGATATTTACCCATTTCTTCTATAATGACAATAACGTTGATTTAATATTATTATACAAAACTAACATTCCATTTCAGAAGACTTGATTTAGTCAACATAATCTCCTTTGCACTTTTACCATCAAATCACACTACATCCTTTTTTTTTACTAACCATAAAGATAAGGCATTTTTCAAATAAACATATCTCCCCTTCTCACTCATTTTACAACATAGTCATTAAAAGAGAGGTGAGTCATTAAAAGAGAGGTAAGTCATTAAAAGAGAGGTAAGAAGTTAACTCTATCAAGTAAGTTCTAAAAAATTACAAAAGATACATGCCAATGGAATCTAAACTTTGTTTCTTCCATTTTTTCAATATAATACTAACTCAATATCACATTATTATTTATGAATGCCATGCAATAAAACACATAAAAAATAGGGCTTGCTTTTCCCAAACTTATATCGCATCCTTTGTAGCAAGATACAAAATGCATCCTATAAACATACAATACTACATTAATGTCTATGCAACAATTTAGTTACATGACAATGAGGGGAAGCTTGCTCTTTTCATTTAAACAATATACTAACCTTTAATATTATAAAAAATACTTAGGGAAGCAATGAGTAAGACAAAATTTACTAAGGCTTGCTCTACTACAATTGATATTGAGGGAATAATTAATCTAAATATTCATAAAATAAACCTTGCTTTTAATATTCTTTTATTTTACAATAATACACTTGTCCTCAATATTACAACAAATATTTATGAATATAATAAAATAAACACAAACTAATGAGGCTTACTCATCACCCTACCTTAATGACATCGTGAACCCTCATGGGCTCTAGCCATACCCCTGAGCAAGGAACAAAACTACTACCAATGATCTAGGTAGGAAGATTAAGAGAATGGGTTA